>JAOBRD020718570.1:0-31333 GCA_027575215.2 Hydrozoanthus sils
GACATTTGGGTAAGTTGGGACATTTGGGCAAGTTGGGACATGTGGGTAAGTTGGGACATGTGGGTAAGTTGGGACATCTGGGCCTGTTGGGACATCTGGGCCAGTTGAAAGATTCAGGTCAGTTGGAACATTTGTGCCAGTTGGGACATTTGGGCCAGTTGGGACATTTGGGCAAGTTGGGACATTTGGGCCAGTTGGGACATTTGGGTAAGTTGGGACATTTGGACAAGTGGGGACATGTGGGTAAGTTGGGACATTTGGGTAAGTTGGGACATTTGGGCCAGTTGGGACATTTGGGCCAGTTGGGACATTTGGGCCAGTTGGGACATTTGGGTAAGTTGGGACATTTGGGCAAGTTGGGACATTTGGGCCAGTTGGGACATGTTGGTAAGTTGGGACATCTGGGCCTGTTGGGACATCTGGGCCAGTTGAAACATTCAGGTCAGTTGGAACATTTGTGCCAGTTGGGACATTTGGACCAGTTGGGACATTTGGGCCAGTTGGGACATTTGGGCCAGTTGGGACATTTGGGTAAGTTGGGACATTTGGGCAAGTTGGGACATGTGGGTAAGTTGGGACATGTGGGTAAGTTGGGACATCTGGGCCTGTTGGGACATCTGGGCCAGTTGAAACATTCAGGTCAGTTGGAACATTTGGGCCAGTTGGGACATTTGGGCAAGTTGGGACATTTGAGCCAGTTGGGACATGTAGGCCAGTTGAGGCATTAGGGCCAGTTGGGACACTTGGGTCAATTGGGACATTTGTGCCAGTTGGGACGTTTTGGCCAGTTGGGACGTTTGGGCCAGTTGGAACATTTGGGCCAGTTGAGACATTTGAGATGGGAAGGATGAGAAGACATTGGAGGATGGAAGGATTGGAAAACATTGAATAATGATGATAATGTTGATAATAATAATAATAATAATAATAATAATAATAATAATAATAATAACCTTTATTAAATAATGATAATAATAATCAAATACAACTTGTTTTACAATATTGATCTAAAAGCGATAAAATATTTCGACTTAATCGTTAGAAGAAGATCCTAATCATAGGTATAATACACAGTCAGCTAATCTGTTGTATGGACAAATCAATTCTATTATTCTTAGCTTTGACTGAAAATAAAAAAGGAAAAAGGCAATATAAAAAATTAGAATAGTGTTTAAAATAGCTAATAAAAAAGTTACTGCTTAAATTCTGGCTTCTGCACTTTCTGATATAATATCAATGTCAGATATATTGGCTTCTCTTATCTTTCTACTGGTTCCTCTGAGACACAGCAAGGCTGATCGTAGGATGGCAAAAGATACTTTGGCCCTTATCCAAGATATGATTGTAGTGTGGTCATCTCCTTTCTTCAACGCAAGTAGTTCTGCAAGCCGACTATGGAATCTCTTGCATTCATCGAGGTATGTCAGGCGAGGTATTCAAGTGCGAGATGCATTGAGAATGGAGCTAGATAAGTTGTCAGTGGTCGAGAATCTGAAGCCAGGATCTAACTACAAGTTCTTAGGAGTTCAGAAAACAGTGACGCAAGATGAAAAACTTGCACTTGAATGCGCAGCAAACATATATCTGAGAAGGCTGTCGGTAATCTGGTCTACCGCGTAAAAGCAAGTAACCAGTTCGCATTGCCAGTGCTAACCTATCTGATTGGCACTGGCCAATCACAGATCTGTGGGTTATTGATAGAGAGGCAAGAAAGATCGTGTGTGAAAACGGTGGGAAGCATCCCCTCAGCTCAACAACAGTGATGTTGTGAGGTGGACGTCTTCTGCGATCTGTTGAACGGGAATATAAGTTTATTAAGATCAAGGCTGCAATGAAATTATTCCAGAACACAGACTCGTCTATAAGGGCAGTGCGAGAGTTCAAAGAAAGAGTAGTAGAGAAGGGACACGTGTCTCTGAAGAAGGAAGCACACAGGTTTGCTAAGGAACTTGGTACGAGCTTGTCGCTAAACTATCCCTATGGCCATCGTGTCAATTTGTGAGGGATCCTGAGACGGAGATCAAAGGTCAAAAGGTGAAAGAACATCTCAGAAAGGCATATTTTGAAAAACTGAAAGAGAAGATCAACAACAAGAAGTAGCACGGACGGTTCCTGCAGTCTAGATAGTAGGACAGGGAGTTAAATCTGAATGGATGCTTTGCCTGGCTGCGAGATAGGACATGTGCTCCTACTTATACCATCACTGGTGTAAAATTTAACACTAAATGTTAGCGTTTCTGATATCGAGCGGAAGATTGTTCCATAACGTAAGTGAAGCGGTAGTAAAGGCTCGTTTTCCATAGGTTTCTAGTCGGTATTTAGGTCAGCAGAGGAGGTTTTTGGATGAAGATCTGAGACAGCGAACAGGCTTGTACGTTTGTAGAAGTTTCTTAAGGTAGGGAGGGGTACAGTTGTGAAGAGCTTTATAGGTAGTTAGTAGGATTTTGGACTGTATACGCAAGTTTATAGGAAGCTTTATCATCGCTAAGTGAAATAACAATAGTAAATGTAATACCAACGCTAAATGTAATAAAATTTAACACTAAATGTAATACCAACGCTAAATGTAATAAAATTAACACTAAATGTAATAAAACTTGTCAACAGCAAATGTAACAATTAAACACTAAATGTAATAAAAGTGATCAACAGTAAATGTAATAAGCTTTAATTTAATGCTAAATGTAATAAACTCGCTCAGTCTAACTAAATAACAGTATCTAGCTTGATATACCACTTCTATCATTAAACGGTTGGATACAGTTGTCAAGTAATGACGTCATAAATCACACGACCACGATTTTTTTAAATCCTGTTGTTTTAGGACTTGTTTGACCACTTTCAGTTTTCACCCAAGAAGTGCCATTGCAATTGATGATGTCAGAAGTCAAGAGAATTGAAAATTCTTATTTTCTTATTTTAAAGTAGTAAACTGTGGATCTAGGAACTAGTTGTTTACCGGCCTCATGGCGTCACGTGTTTGCTCAGCAATGCAAATAGTGAAACAATCTAAGTTGCTGAATGCTTTGTGCATCGCAGAAAAAAAACTAACAATAATTTGAATAATGGCGGGAAGCCACGTTTTTATTTGCTCCACAACATTCCTGTTTTTATCCCTGTCACTATCACTTTGCTCAACAATCTGTTTAGCACAAGTTCATTCCTATGTTTACTTCTTCGCTCAAGCCCCGAATGTCCCTAGTGGTCCGACTTCATATCTCGTTAACGCCGACCGCCCAACAAGGATGCGATCTATTTACAGAAACTTATTGACCTATGCTATAAAATTTCCAACACCGGTGTGAAAAAGTTGTTATTATGGGTGACTTTAATTTCCTAGGAATCGACTGGGCTAATTATAGTTCAACAGTAACTTTAGAAGCTATGTTTATTGAGTGTGTGCAAGACTGTCTTTGGACACAGGTGAATTCTTTTCCAACTCGTTTTAACAGCGAGAGTCACTCTGGATCCGTGTTGGACTTGCTGTTAACCTCGGTTCCTGAATACATCAGAAACATTGATTGCGTCCCAGATGAGTTCACGTCCGATCACCTTATTATGTCTTGCGATATTGTTATTTCTTTCAAGCGTGTGAAACCAATCAAGCGCACAGTTCTCAAGTATAAAGATGTCAATTTCAACGATTTGGATTATTCTGCCGTCAAATGGACAGACTTGTTTTTGACGGCTGTTGAAGAAGTTGTTCCTAAAGTTGAAGTTAGGGTCGCTAACAGCGCCCCATGGATTGACTCTGAGGTCTTAAAAGCTGTGAGAAAGAAAGAAAGACTACGCAAAAAAGCCAAAAAACTCTCTACTGAATATCACTGGGCAAAGTTTCGTGAATACCGAACTGAACTTAAAAGAGTTATTAAATCAAAGCGTAGAAACCACTTTAAGCAACTGTCCTCCACAATTGCCACCAATCCCAAGCGCTTTTGGGCCTACTATCAGAGTAAGTACAAGTCGAGGAATATCCCCCAAACAGTCCAATACAACGGCGTCACGGCCAACGAGGCTAAAGAGAAAGCCGAACTTTTAAACAACTTTTTCAATTCTGTTTTCAAGAAAGATGAGTTTGAACCATTGCCTGACACCTGTTTCCGTGACTTACCAGATGAAGACAACAGTGGGCATCTTAACAACATTGAAATCCTACCCGTCGACGTACTTAATGTCCTCAACCATTTGAAACATGGTAAAGCAAGTGGCCCAGACGCTGTTTCTACCCGTATTCTCAGAGAGTGTGCGCCAGTTATTTCATCACCCTTATGTTTGCTGTTTATCAAACAGCTTCGTAACGGGCACTTCCCAAGCTTATGGAAAGACGCAAACCTATTCCCTGTCTTCAAAGCTGACGATAAAGAAATGGTTACAAACTACAGGGGGATCTCTCATTTAAGCGTCGCTTCAAAAGTTTTGGAAAAATGTGTTTTCCAGAAGGTTTTTCCCCATTTCAAACCCAACTTGTATTGCCCCCAGGACGGATCCATCAGTGGTCGCTCTTGCGTTACGAGCCTTATTAAGTCCATGCATAATTACGCCAAAGCTCTGGACGACCGCAAACAGCTTGATGCCGTATATTTGGACTTTAGCAAGGCGTTTGATTCTGTTTCTTTCAACTGTCTGTTGAGAGAGCTGCACTCTGCGGAAGGCCGCTCCAGTGGTTTCACAGTTATTTGACGAACCGTCGCCATAGAACCGTTATCAGCGGCAACATATTGTGGGTAAGTGACTTTTATTTGTGGCAAATTCGAATTCATGTTTTTCACCCCGTACAAACCCTTATAATCAACGAGATCGGTCAATGTTGTGTGCACCCCACTACTCATTCTTATCCCTGGGCCGCCTGTGTTTTACATGAATTAAGGCGTTTACTCGGACATACTGTGTTCGGTTGGAGAGGTAAGAGACAAACAAGTCTAGCACTTTCCTACCTATTCCGAATTTTCTGGTCTAAATATTAGAATCTTGTGATAAACCGTATCAAAGGCGGCGGAGAAGTCTAACAACATGAGTAACACAGAGTTGTTGCTGTCAGCCACAGCAATATCGTTATGAGCTCGTGAGGAGGGCAGATTTAAAAGTATTATGGAATCTTTTGTATGTTAATTGGAAAACTTCATGGAGGTCAATTTTCTGGAGAGAGTCTAATTTGGTGATGCGACCACTTTTTCTGTCAATTTTCATAGAAAGCTCAAGTTGGAGATTGGTCGAAAACGTAGCGTAACATAAAGCTTACTGATCTGATATTAAACACTGCATGGGACGGCTTTTTCAATTTTGGAGTGAAGACAGCTTCCTTAAGTTGAGTAGGCACAGTTCCAGATTCAAGAACTACTTTGGTTTTGATGGGTAGAACAAACTCAATACAAGTTTTTAGGATCTGACCAGATATAGGGTCAATTTCACAAGATTTATAGCCCATAGTCGATTATGGATTTATAGCCCATGGACTAAATTTCACAAATATGGAGTTTGAAGAGAACTTCACAGGTAGCTAGCGAAATTACAAGTCTGGTTTCAGCCAATCTATACCTATTCATATGGCTATAACTTTTTCCCCATATCTTCAGTGTCAGCTGTTGCTTTCGGGTCCTAAATTTCATGATTATTTAAATGAAGTATAGACTGTACTGCTCAGCATCAACATTTATGTACTACCGTGTAAGAAAACCGATGATATTTGCTTAAGCTTTCTTGAACCTAACGGTGTATAAAATGAACATTTATCAAAACAGCTGAATTGACGAAAATAGGGTTGTCTATAACAGTCTGTGCGTCTACTAAATTTTGCTAGTAGCTCTGTTCACCTTCAAATTAATAATTTTTCGTTATTTTTGCCTTCTTTTTTAAAATATTTGTTGTTCTTATTCAAAAAAATTATTTTTACAAACAGTCGGAAGGGTGGCTTCCGATACAGTCCCTCGAGCCCCTCCCTCTGCACAGCCGTCTATTTGTCAACATAATCCTGAAAATATAGATTTTAAAATATTTTATACCAGTTCATACAAAATAAGGGGGCTGGAGTAGAGTTTTGCATGTTGTATGGAACTGGATGGATGGTAATTAGGTGTATCGACTGCTAAGCTGACATGCGTGTCCGTAAAACAGGGAGGGGGAGGGGGGATAAATTTCGAACCTGCTAAAAATTGGTTAAAAGTCCATTTGATGAAGTCTCGTCTATCATCAGGCTTGACTCGATTCGATTTTATTTTCAAGTGCAGCGCCAACAGTCTGGCTCATTTACATTACTTTATTTTCCGTAGTTTTGTGCATTAGTTTTTCTTGTAACGTCAGTAGTGGCTATTACACCTGGGATGACCCATGCACCCCCAAACCTCCCCAGAGAGCCTAGGACATTCTTGCAAGATCAGACACTCAGTGTAGTTGGTATAGATAATAGTGAACAGGCATATTGATTATCTTCAGAGAGGTCAAACTTGGACAAAAAACCGAGACGTCGATGAGAAATCCAACCCAAGACATCCCGACCACATACAGCAGCAGATACTCTTACCAGTAAGCTATTAAGGCAACAGAGTGGGATCCCACGAACCGACCCAAGACATACCAGGCAATCCCGATCCCAGTCCCCCATATACCAGCCCACTCTCCTCTCGATGAGCGGAAAACCCCCATGGCGTCTTTTATTAATTTCAAAGCGGGCCCGGCAGAAGCAGTTGAGAGTTGGTCCAGTCAACGTAATCGAGCGACGAAGGTGCTTCTCCGGGAAAATTTGAAAATTAGCTCTTCTAAAACGCACATTTGGCGCATTTTCAGAGAGAATTAACCAAAAAAAGAAATGACACCAACGGCGTTTATATAAGTTTTTAGGTAAACATTTCTTGCGACTGCAAATTGCATTTATCTGTTCATTCTGCTTTCCGTCGCAGATGAATTTCCAAATTTAGTGCCGCTGTCTCAGCGCCGCTGTCGTAATTTGTCGCTTTTTTCGTGTTAGCGAACGCTGCCTTTTGTTATATAAACTTCAGAACTTCTTTATCTTAATACAAGAAAGTGAGACCTGAATGTCAACCGGACCGGTTCCGCCGACCGGGCCTGCAAAGGCTATAGTTTCAGGCTCATTTGTTTTAGGTTACAGAATAAGAATAAGACATGAACTTCAAAATTATTTTCTTATATGGTAACAAATCCTTAAAGTTATCGACATTATGAGAAGTTATTTACCAAAAGTTTTAAACTTCTCAAGGTATCGTAAAAAGTTAATTTCGTTTTGCTGTGGTTCACTGAATATATCACCGGCCAATTAACTCAAAACATCAAATTAACTCAAACATGTCCCGCAGTGTTTTAAATGTGCCCCGGCATTTTTTCCATTGTTTTCGGTCCGTCCTTCACACTTGATTCCAAGGCAATAGGTCGGCAAAGCCACTCTACCTATATTTACTTTGAAGAAGAAGTGATACTCTTGTATATTTTCCTCAAAAGCAGGAGTTTAGTTTATTTCTGTAATTTCGAAATTGCGCAACAAACTTCACTTATTGCACTTATTCAACTCCAGGACAAAAGAGCGTCGTTTCGAGTGCATGAGCAACGCTAAAGCTGCTAAAGCCAAGCCGCTTCTGCATACTCTTTTGACAACATGCACGCATTACGAAAACGACTTCTCGTTGTGTCCCTGGCCGCAGGGAAGCAATCTCCTACCATTTTGTTTTCATAAATACAGATCTTCAAATTTTTTTAGTGCAAGTATAAATCTCTTTTAATGACCATATATAAATATCCATATGTTTTCCAACGTTTGAATAGATTCGCTTGCGCAATACCGAGGGTACCTTTTGTTATTTGTTAAAATATGCGCTTTATGCAAATGTTTAGTGAAACTGCAAACAACACAAACCGTTTTGTAATCATAGCTTGCATCAACGACCGCCTAGGATAGCTATTTGCCAAGCGTGATTGATCTGCCTTTATCAGTCGAGTTCACGAACCCTGACGTCTACCGAGAGTTTATATCAAATTATATTTTCTTTAGTCACTTTTGGACGCGATAGGAGGTAAGAGTTTTCACTTTTTCGCTTATCTTCTGGTTTTCGTAGCAAACTCCAACTATACCAAGTTTCGACAAGTTGATATTACCCCCCTCGGTTTGTTGTTTCAGGTCCTGGAAATGGCTTACTACAACCGATACGATCCATCCGAACCGGACCTCAGTCGACAAGACCATGGTAAGCAAAGCAAAGTTGGTGTTTATGTAACTAAAAAACTGCTTATTAGTGGTCTCGATCAACCGCAGAACCTGCTCGTAAGAAATCGGGTTCGCGCGCTCGCGCTGTTGGGAGCTGGTAACATGCTTTCTTCAATCACTATCCACCGATCGGCAGAACTCCACGCTGCTCGCTTTCACATCACGCGATTTTTCGTATACATCTTTGTTGTGAAACCTAAAAAGTGCGAATCTACCTCAAGCATTCATAAATGTCTTACAAAGTCAATTGGCGCTTCAACTAACAACAACTGTATATCAAATGATATGCCGAATCTAAAATGGCCTATTAAGCTTTTATACTATGAGTCACTTGATAACAAAACTCTCGAACAAATATTAGTTTTCTGGATAAGTAGATAACCATCTGGCACTACACTCACAGAACACCAAAGTCAGGTAATAAATCTCATTACTTCAAATTTATCACCCTAATCCTTTATTACAGTCCGAGCCACAACTAACAGAGAAACTCGTATATCCTTCAAAGCGGAGTAGTTTGTAATGTTGGTATTGCTTTTTTAAGACAACACTTGAAAATTTAGTATAAAACTGAAGTAAAAGCATTGTCGAAAGATTGTTCTCAACTATCTGGATTAAAACGGTAGCTAAACCCGGGACTAATTCGTTACTCAGCGCGGGTAGTTTCACAAAGTTTCACATCACTAACTCCATTGAATACAAGCTGGACAGTATTGTTCCGCAAAACTGCGAAATCGGCGAGTCGAACTTAACGTCAAGCTCAGGTGCTCTGAACCACTCTGATTCGAGTGAATTTTTTTGCAACCTTTTTTAATACTTTGCCTTTTACTTACACGTAATGAGTACAATGCATTTAGATCGTTTGTTTTTGCACAACATTTTAAGAAATTCTGCAAATTAATAAAGCCGGAAAATATGGATGGTAAGGTAATTTGGAGCTTTGAATGAGCGAGTATTTATCAAGAATCATTTTTCCATGACGTGCAAAAACCTTGAATATTATCAATAAAAATGCAGGCATGATATTCAGGAGATCTTGAAAAATTCTTTATCCAATTGTTTAGCGACTAGTGGCACAGCGAAAAACAAAAAATCAAAATGTTTTCACTATAACTTTTGAACCTTTTTAGGTAAAAATAGAGGCGACGGACGTTCGAAATGTTCACTTGTCGCCATAATCGATTTGTGACATTAAAAAGCGACTTCTTTGAGCTAAACAACGTGTATTTTTCATAACACGATTCTTGATAACCAAAAATACCTTGTAGGGACTGAACAGTGAAACACATTTCAAAGGAAGCAATCACGGCGAAGCAAGCTTTTGTTTTAGAGCAAACAAATTTTACAAAGAATGGAATACCTTTTGATTTTAAAAAAAAGCAATATTAAAGAACAACTTGGCTTTAAAGTGGAACTATAACCTGATATTGATTAAGACAAGTTTTAGTGTCAAAACAATCGAAGTCCAGTTAGAAACACCTAATAATACAATTCGTAAAAAAGGGAATACATGTCGGCGAAGCGTGCGCAGTGACAAGGCCGTTTGTGCGGTCCCCGGCGGGCCAGACCACTGGCACAGTCCCGACCCTCTTGCAGTCCGCTTGGCTTCCGAGTGATGGACTAGTGTATCGCCTTATGAAATATGATGGAGAAAGTGTGTAGCTTTAACGCAAATTAACATACTTTTACGTACAAACGTTCGATAAAAGAAACAAGAGAGTTTGATTTTGAAAGACACAACTATTGTAGTCTTTTTGCATCCAATGTTTAACAATAGTTTTCTAAATACCTTGTAGGCAATGAAAAGTGAAGCACATACCCGGGAGAACAAAAACAATCCCGAGGCAACGTTTTATTTTCAAGCAAACAAAATTTACGAAGAATAATTAATAATGGTAATAATGTTTAGCATTCTATTTATAAGGCATTTTCCATATGCATGTGATCAAAGGCGCTTAACAGTGATTTACAGAAGCCATGTTGATCTGACAATTTTAAACACATCATTATAACAACTAACCCGAGAAAAGAAAACATCGTTCAGTAAATCCAAAATTTGGACCAAGAAACGAGTGTTGAACTTATACAACAATATTTCAACTTTATTTCAAGTCATAGTCATGTTGAAAATTATTTACAAGCGCAGTCAGAATTTATATTTGCGTCTTAGAAAAGCCCTAGGTCTATTGAGGCTTTTAGGCCTTCGTTTATTGTTGGTTTTAAATTCTTTATGTAGTAAGCCTCGAGGAATTGCAACCTCGACCAGTTGTTACTCGAATCAATGACTTCCACATCCCCGTGAACGGTAACTTTGATGATGATTTGTAATTTCAGCCCATGCTTTTGCGATCTTGTTTCTATTGCTGTAGTCGTTTGAGGTAATATCGTAGACACATGGCCTCGCTTGCCACGCTTCGACAAGATCTTCTTTTTCTTTAAAGTCCTAATAACTAGCACCATTATTATTTTAAATATCTTCTGAAGCTGCAAATTCTTCACCTACGCTAATACGACTGTTGTCGCCATCTTTAATCTTCCCACGTGATGAATTCAGCTCCGTGATTGGCCAAACCAAGCTGTGTTCCGGCATGTACTAAAACCTAGACGATAGACGTTAGACGATAATTTTGTAATAAACAAAAATTTAAAAGTTGGCGGTAAATGTAAAATCCTTGCTGCCCTACATTGTTGTGTTGTGCTTCGCGGGAGAATTGACAGCAACGGGCTGACAGCAAAAACCGGCCGCATATACCATGATGAAGCAAAAAGATAACGCGTTTAGCTCGGCTGGGCGGGTGACCCGTCTCCGAAACCCTCTCCGTTTCACATTTTTAAAAACGGAACGCTATAATTTAATAGAATTAGAGTTAGTGGTTAACTCGGTCAGGCGGGTTATAAACGTTCTCCATGTAACTGACAGATCCCGGTATCATTTTACATCTCCTGCGGAAATTTGTTTCTGTGCTCCTCATAGCAAGCCAGCCATTCAGTACACTTTTGTCTAACTTCTTGTTTATTTGTTTTACTTTTTCGAAGGGAGAAACATTTTATGTCGAGCGTCCGCGGTGTTCGTGTTTTATGTTTTTTGGCAATTAGCGAGAGCTCTAACTAGTTTGTAAAATAATTTTCTATCTGGTCATGACTAATATCTAAAGAATGTATACTATGACTAGAAAAAGTGCCAAATAAACAGCTAAACGGAAATGGTTAACATCGGCTAATTAACCAAAGGGCAGTAAACGGCTTGTGAAAAATAAAACTCGGGGTCTCCGGTTAAGCGCTTAAGATCGCATTTATATTTGAACATTTTTTCTAAGTTTTTGAGAAATTGGGTATATCTTTTATTATAGTCTAATGTCTATCGTCTTATCATCTGGGTTTTAGTACATGCCGCTCTGTTCCCGACAATTTGTCTGAATCCGCCACGTGCACACGTACCGATTTTTTATCGGCCGACTTTTTAAAATCAAACTTGCACGAACTCTATTCCCGACAAAAAAATCTTGTCTGAAACTTGTTTGGAACTACCACACACGGGCCGATTTTTTGTCGGCGTCAAAAGATCGGGAACTTTGCGACAAAAAAACGGCTCGTGTGTAGCGGCCTTTAAAGACAGAAAATTGAAAAAAAAAACCGGAAAGTTGTCTAATCCTAAATCGAGTTTGATATTGAAAGATATAACTTTTAATCCTTGCATCCAATATATAAAATAGTGTTGCACAACAACAGTATTTATCTTTTTGACATGGTTGCCCTGACAAAACTGAGCGAATGCATAATATAATTAAAAACGGAAACGTTTAGTGAGTGTTGGTGCCAACGCTGTCACAATGCTCTATTTACAGTATTGGGTGCTGGTTGATTTAAAATTACTTCCTGAGACTACTTGTTAGCTGAATCATTTTTCAAATAAATTGAGCCAGTTTCTTGTCGATTTCTGCCTCAAAGAGACACACGGTTCTTGTCCATATCAGTTGTACGCTTGTTTCATAGAGAAAAAACCAACCTGCCAATACTGTTTACTCCAAAGTATTAGCACTTTCCATTAACTGTGGATAGTTTTTAGCAAACCTGAGCATTTGACAGTATCCTATCAAAATTTTTTCATCATAAATGCGTGATTGCCTTTACGACAACAATGCATTTTTATAATTTGTCTCTCTCCATAGTACTTGTGTTTGTGTTTACGTTCAATCGTTGGGGCTCGGCATTGTCGGCCTTTACAGAATACAATGCGATTTAATATGTCATTTCTGAGCATGTGCACACATGTGTTCACGTATGCGAGATAAAGAACCCCGAGCACCTACTTCCAACTCCAGGCCCCCGGCTAGGGAAAGATTCACCAAAAACGCTTCCTTCTTCTCTTCCGCAGAGGAGCCCACAGCCGGGCGTGGTCCGCAAAGCACATCAGGAGTACAAATGATGCCTGGTCTGGAAAACGTGTTCCACTCTAAATCGCTGAAGCGCGACTCTCAGTCCGGCACACCAAATACTGCCGTCAAAAACCAGCAGCCACCAAGATACCAGGATGTTCCTCGTAAGTGACATACCAGCATACACGTGCTCGTACTTGTAGAGAGTAGCAAACCGGGAATAGTTTGAATAGGTTTGTCGACACTTTCAGCGCTTTCCTTTTTAATAATCTCCACCTTCTCATTACATAACTCTTACAAAATAAGATATTTATGATGAGAAAATGGGAAATGATCAAACAAAAAAGAATGGCCAATGACGAAAAGCAAATCCCTTCTTATATAGTTTTATCATAGTCTAGATTTAGCAACAATCGTCGTGTGACATGTTTAAGGCTAAAACGATTCAACAAATTAATCTATGTTCTCCTGTCTCCGTTATTCTTATATTCCTAAGTGCTTTTATTCTGGATCTAATCACTCAGAGTTATTTTTTCTTGTGTGTTTCGGCTCTTGAGTTCCCTCTTCGGATGGTTGCTGTCATCCAAAAATAGTCTTTCAACAAGCTAATTTTCGTGAATGTTGGATGGTTCCTGTTTTCCGAGGCAGCGTCTGGGACTTCATTTCCTTCTTATTTCTGTTCCCATTTTAACCCTGGAACGACTCCCCCTTGTCAAGTTCACGATAACTTTTGGTCGGGATAGATCTACATTAGTTATGATGCTTTCGTCAATCTGTCTTACTAGCGGGTCGGGAAAGAACTTATGGGGTGCATAATCTTACTTCCCACTCCCTTTCTCATGCATGGAATGGCATGCAGCACGTGTTCCAATAGTGTTTTCTCAGTCCTTCGGGCCTTTTGCATGCTCTGTCGGCTTCGCAAGATGAGGTTGGTTTCTCCATCGTAAACATATTCTTTTTCCTGGCATGTACCACGTTTGATGGTATACCTTGCTCCCCTGGTGTTACCATGTGACAATGTTCGTACCATTCACACCCAGGCAAACTTGATAGTCCTTCTTATCATATGCTGCTGTTTTCTTCGGGAAGTTATTTTGGGAGATCCCCTCGCTCAACCACCTTGGGCCCTCGGGGCCTTTACTCTATTTCACTCTATTACTCCATGACTTTCCCAACTTGCCATGTGGTGTTGCTGGCCGTATGTATCGTCGCCTCTTTTTTCCTTTCTTGTACCAGTTGGTTTCTTTGTCTCTACCTTTCATCTATTTCCACGCTTTGCGTCAGTTAAAAAGCCTTTCAGTTCCAATTTCTTTCAACTTTACCTTATAATTCCATTCATTATGACCGATTCTGTTATGTTTTGAATGTACTTGGCGTTGTATCCAGAAGTTTTCACCCTAGCAATGAATTCCGCCAACAGTTCCGCTTTCTGTAATTGTAGTAATAGTTATAGTCTTGCTATCCCTTCCTCATCCTCTCGTTATGAAATGCCGAAATTGCAATGTTTCAGTATTTTCAAGATATTTCGAAAAAGTTTTGAAGGGGTCTTCGTTTTTGGGTCTTAGGTCTTCGTTTTGTAGCCACCCGATTTAACCTTATACTTTACGTAACGGTTAAGCCTCTATAAAAACACACCAGAAGAGCGGTCCCGACTCAACTCTTATACGAAATGAGGAAGAAAGTGTTTGACACAGTGAATAATGATGTCAGCACTGTTATTGTCTCTTAAGGGAGCGGTCAGAAAGTATTTGCTAGGGGGGCCGGAGGGAAAATGGGGGGGGGGGGGGGTCATGAAATAATTCTTGCCGGTCTGAGTGGGCCACCAAATATATTCAATGATGACGGTTGGGCCACGAAACACACAAAGTATGTGCCTGAATTTGTATAATCTGAAATTTTATTAAGACTGGTCCCCTTTTAAATAGAAGGGCTGACCAAAATTTATTTTCTCTCAACCAAAAGTCTGTGTTAAGTTGATATGATATCAAAATACTGTATTGCACTGCTAGCTGTTTCTTTTCATCATGCTGTTTCTCAATAATTTGTTGTGACCTCTAATTGTTCCATTACTATCCAAACTCCATAATCTAGCCCTCCCCCCTTCTTTCAGAACATCAAATGTCCTCGAAAGTAAAAAAGATTATAAGTACCATAAAAGACAACTTTTTTTATAGAACAAGACATGTTTCGATCGTCCTATGACAGTAGCAAGGAAATAATTCACATAAGTTTGCTTACCGCAAAGTGTTGCCTAATATAATTAATTATAAAATAACCCCAGTAAATCTCGCGCGCTGATTGGTCGAGAGCGCAAAAGCCGTGTTCTGTAAGAGAGCACAGGGGAACGCTTTTTTGAAAGTGTCACACAACACTGAATCCGCTGCCATATTTATTGCTTCCACATAAACATGTTAGCCAGTGACAACATACAAAATTATAATTCAAATCTAATAACAAATAAAGACGAGTCTATTAAGGTGCTAAAGTGGGAAACCAAAACCGAAAGGATGCGGTTTGCTGCAGTCGACAAGTCAGAGCAAGCTCAGCGAATTTTACAATAAGCCCTGACAGAAAATACAAAGTTCTCGACGAAATGGTTTGTTTTATTAAAAGTGATAAAAAGTCTCCTAATTATCACGTTCTAACATTACTTAGACACATCAAGAGCGAGGAATGTTTGAAGAGTAGCTATTATTAGTCAAGAAACAGCTCGTCAATTTTTAAAATTCGAAAAACAATTCAACTCAAGCTAGGTACCGAACTAAATACAAATTTGTTGAGCTTATATATTTATCCGACTTCTCATTACTTTTTATATGAAGAGTGGAGAAAAGAATGAGGAATTAAAAATAGTCTCTCAGAAAATAATGACAAAAGAACCGTTATTAAAACATCTAAGTTTCTAACCATAATCGGCCGAGTTTTGCACACGGCAGCACGGCTTGATTTCAATGGCTCTTTGAACAGTCTTGGCAACCAGATTCGTTCATCTGATTCCATCAAGCAGCCGTGATACTGTCCCAATCCATATCCTGGGCACATGAAGTTCTGTTGCTACTAAAGATAGCGTAAAGCCCGACGGCATGTTCTCCGTACTATCTACGGCGTCCATATGAATTTTGTTTTCTCCCAAATCTGGACCAAATTGTCTCGAGACCACTAGTTATTTTTTCCGGTTGCTACTTGAAAACTTTTAAGAAAGTATTACCTAAGCTACCGCGAATAAGATTGCTTTGTAATTTCTCTAGAAACTAAGGTAACTGTTGGTTGGCGAACTTTCTGGGGCACGGAAAATGCGTTTTATTGCTTAACTAAGGCAATATAATGTATAATAATAGCTTTTGAAATCCCAACTGAGCAAATGTAAATAGAACAAAAAAGAAATCTTCTTTCATTACATAAAGAGACCTAAACTGACAGTAAAAACTTGCTTATTAAGAAATGGTTGATCCAATTTGATGTGTCAAAAATAGTAAACGATTTTAATGATAAATCAAGACCAAGAATTACTGATTCTTATGTAAAAATTAATATGAAATTTCGCATGTACTAGTCAAACTGTGCATCTCTTGTTCGAGTTCCCTGGGCTTCAGTAAACCATTATTGTGAAGAATAAGCATTCATTTCTTTAGTCTAAGAGGTTGGAATTTCCTAGCTAGGTAGGCCACGAAAAATTTTACAATAAACTGGGCCGCGAAATTTTTTGGGAAATTTGAAAAATTCCCTCCCCCAACAGGTACTTTCTGACCGGTCCCTAAGCCTCGGAGTTCATATGAGTGTCAGCTCGAAACTTGAAGTTCTGAGCTGCCATTTCAATTTATGTCACCGATCGTCACAGATCATATGGAAACACTTAATGTGGTGTCTGCGACTCAACAATCGTAGACGGTCGCTGATCGTGCCGCAGACCGTCGACGATCGTTACAGATCACATGGAAACCAGGCGGCGACTGTCGCCGGCATGTGTTTCCATTAAAATCTTTCTTTGTCGTCGTGGTCGAAATGGTCGGGAAAGTAGAATTGAGTTCAACTCTTCCGATCATTCAGATCGTGTTGCAGACCGTCGCAGACAATATTTTTAGTGTTTCCATATGTCGGGAACATGACGCAGATGGTCGCAGACTCTTTTAGATCAAATTGAAACCAGGCTTTACCCACGTCCGCATCTTCGATTTGCAAACCCTCTAGTCTACTATTACTAATCTTGCCAAGAATTACAAACCACCATTAACTCATTAGGATCACTTGAGAAACGAAACCAGAGACAGAGTGCTTGAAAGAGTTTTACACAATATTAAAACAGTAAAAAAAAAAACATTTTGAAAACTCAGACTAACAGCTCTTTTGTAAATTTATGTTCGATTCGATAGAGTAGAGTTCATGACGAATTTAAAAATAAGAGATGAGTACAGAAGCACAAAGCACTCATCACTTCCCAAAAAGCTGATCCTAGTCAAAACGGAAATTGCTTAATTCTCGCTGGATATATATCTGGCAGACAGCAAGGGGGCTTTGCGTTGCCAAGACACTTAACGATGTCGATCTGACAGTTTTAAGAACATGGTGATGTTCAATCTTCTCTCTGGCACCTTATCAGGCTTACGTTTCAGTTGCCTCGACAATTCAAATAGGATAACAAACTAAGTACAACATTGGTTGTAAATACTCCAAGGTACCCATGCTTTGGTATTATGCAGCAATCTACGTACGAAACTACAACCCGAGACATCCCGGAAAGGTTTTAATTCTGTCACACATTAGGCATCACAATCGAACGGCATGGCGGGATCGTACGCTGATCACGCAAACATGTGAAATGACTCGTACGGGACGTGTGCAGTATTGTTAACCAACGTTGTTGACATTTTGTATTTCCTGGTGTCTTTGTCGACACCGCGTTGGTCTTAGTATGATTAACTGAGATAGACTTGTGAGTCGGTGAAACCATTGTTTGCAAGTATACACCACTTTCCATCAGCGGAAATCACTTCTTACGATATCAAAAGTATTTGCTAATCAATCAGTCAAACAGTGCTCAGAGAAAATAACTGAAGTAACTTAAATTTGAAATTGTTCTATTCGTTCCATACGTGGCTGCAAATTGCAGACGGTCAATCTGTTGTGTAGAACAACTGAAAATCGACATTGAGTAGTGAAAATAAAGCTGCAAGCGCCTTCAAAAATGCAACGATAGACAGTGGTAGGTACCCAAGGAATTTTAAAGAGTTTTAGAATTGCAAGAATTTTCAGGGTCAAATTCAAAAAATATGCACCTAAAACCATATTCATGGTCGTGATAATCACACCCTTGCCATCCCAAACAAAATGAATGTTTCGTGTCCAATGCTTTGTTTCCGGTTTAAACTTAGACTTTTTTCTAAGGCTCTTGTTACAAAAGAGGAACTGTTATTATTTGAAGGTTTTGGTTTTCGATTTCGCCGAGTGTGTTTTTTTATTCAAACGAAAAGACTCTTGTATGTGTTCAAAACCAGCACGCACGCGCGCTACAAAGGGGAAATATTGGGGTACGGCAGTAAACTTATCAGAAAACACGAGTTTTAACAATTCAAAACAAGTGTGGAATGGTGGAATGGCGGAACGGAAACTGACCCCAAAACACTAAAAGACGGAATTGGAAGATGATGAAAAAAATAGAAATTTTTTTAAAAAATTATATAAGAGAAACATAAAAACTAGAAGTTTTATCTCGACTTTTGTTACGAATTCGATCACGACTTTGTCATTAGTTTTACCATGGCAGGGCTGGAAGCTAACTTTTTCAACTACTCGCCCGACTGAGATTATACTAGCCCATCAAAATAAAACGAAACAAAAACTAAGGTTGTAGTCAAAAGGTTTTGAAACAAACAGTTAACGTTCTTTTTAAATTAGGATTAGGAGGACGACTTTTTACAGTTTTATTTTTAAATATAAGGACGTGAAGCTAAGATAACCTGGTCAGAGTCCTATGTCACGGTCGCAGCCATCCTTATTTTCATAACAAGAAGGAGTGTTTCAAAATCGTGACGCTTCATTTGTGCGGATTTTTTAAACCAGTTGAATATCTCTTAATTCGCTACGCTCAAATTTGGTTGATTATCGATGATAATGTAGGTGCTATATTTTTTCGTTGCCGTATGAGTTTTAGTTACTACATTCTCAAAAAATTAAGCGGCGTTTTTTTCTGAAAACTAAATTCCATCTGACGTTACAGTTCATCGCCATTTTACATTTGTGTATGCTAACAGGCACATTTATGATAAACTAAATTGTTGGTTTAATGCAGTGCCATTTTTAGCTTAAACAGGTATGCTCTATAAAGTAAGTTCTTTTAAGAATTTAAATTCTTACTCGCGCGATCGCGAGTCGGGCGACCCTTCCGCGGTTTCTGTTCGCCCGAGGCAAAAAGTAATTGCCATATGTTAACTTCCTGCCCTGCATGACTTTGTCACGACTTTCATTACAATTTTTGTCACGACTTTAATCACAACTCAGATTTGCGAGTTTTATCTCGACTTTTGTTACAATAGTTTTTTACTATTTACACGTGGGGGAGAGCAACATGGAGGAATGCATTTTTATTAGTGAAACCCAGTTGTGTATAAATGATAACATTTAAGTACAGCTCGAAACACTTCAGCCATATGCATGCAGTTCTGTTCAATATAGGCCGGCATCTAATTTTTACACGTTTCACGTGCACCTTTATGATTGAAAAAAACATCTTAATAAAAGGCTTTCGGTGTGTGACGGTATGGCCGGAGAAACACTGTCGTTGACGGTTGCCAACTGCCGGGTAAAACACAAAGAATAAAAAATTGAAGGATACTGTATAGATGGGTATTAAAGAAAGCATAGAATGTCTAGTTCTTATGTTTCTTATATTTGACTTTTTTTCTTTTTTTTTTCTTTTTTCCTAATTCCGTCTTTTAGGTTTTGGGGTCATTTTCCGTTCCGCCATTCCATTCCATCATTCTACCATCAGTGCGTGCGTCTACAACTACTGATCTAGAGCACGTGGCCGTTGTATGTTTTGTGCTGAGCACTCGAGCTATAAATAACTTTCAGCTTTTTCACGATATTTTCTGTGCTGGAAAGAACCTTTCTGCTGAAAATGACTGAAGCTCGTCACAGAATCCGAAACGCATTTTAAAAGCTCGTCTTTCAAGACGAGAAAAGTCGGTTGTTTCTGTTGCGAGAGAAATTCATGATCAGTAACCAGGCTACATCTTGTTAGGGAAGTGAAATGGCATCCGGCCACGCCGTGCAAAGGGCATCAGAGTTCACTGTTCGGGGTGTTATTGGTTTAATGTTGGAAATGGCAAAATAAGTTATTTGTACATGGTTTGCATTACACATTTTATCGTCTTTTGTTGTATTGCAGTGTGTTATTTTTTTAATTTCTTTAATACGAAACTAAGAAGCTGGAATAAAACCTAGTCTTCAGACTTCCGGCCTGAATCATTTCATGATCACTTACTTCAGTATAAACTAGTTTCCATTTGTCGATTCCAGAGTGTTTTCATTCTTAATTACAGTTGTGTTCCGGTAAACCTGAAGCTGTGTAGCAAAAGTGATTGTAAACAACCCTTTGTGTACTAACCACTGTAGTAGATATATGTTTTATATGGTGCTTGTCAAAACTGTAAAATTCGTGTACGAAACTGAAAAAAATAGAATATAAGACAACGATCACGACGAGTCGCAAAGTCAAAGCCACGAGTCACCAAAAGATGACTCACGAAGTCTTCAAAGTAACACATGCTGTATCTACACCCGTCCCCAAAACATAAGCGTGTATGATTCTTAGTCTACCTTGCCCTTAATCTAAACAGCATGGTTAACCATACGTAAAATTATTTCGATTTCTAGAATAGTCGCTTCCTTGACACATTAACCGGAAACTTAGAAACTTGTTTAGGAAACCGCCCCCTCACATTAAAGAAAAACCTCAGGGCAAAATAACATTTCATGGCAGAAATAGTGCTGTCAATTTTTCGTCCTTTGGTGCGAAATCTATTCGACTCCGAAAAGAGATGTGTAGCCGAATGCAGTTTATGTCAACAACGACGACACACATCAAAAAACATTGCCTTATCTGTACAAAGACTCTCAAAAAGAATCTTAGTAATGCAGTCTACGTCATAACCAGAAACATTAAGTTTTAAGTTTATTCCGCACTTAAGTAAAACTACTGAACGTTGAACTTTGGACTAACCGGTATCGAAAATTGTTGGCTTTCACTAGTAAAACAAAACTGGTGAACTTTTTTTTAGCGGTTTTTCTAGTTTCAGTCACCCACACATACAAAATAACTGAAACTGAATTTGATTGGGAGTTCGTAAGTTTATATGTACGTCACGTGTGCGCTCACCAGTCATACTCATCGATTCATAAGAAAAGCGTGGATCGAAGATATTGAAAACCTGTTTTCGAATTTTCTCAAAAACTATTTTGTTTACGAGCAACACAACTCTGTAGGCACAACACTTTTTGAGCCCAATACCTCTACAGCAACAAAGTACAATTATGACAACAGAGTTGGAACCAGGTGAGAAAGAAAAGAAGATCGACTCGGGACCCTTTTTTTTTATACCATTTGTCACTTTTCACGTTTTCATTTTGAGTTAATCGTCTGGTTCTCGATACTTTTTGTAACCTTTCGCTTTGTGCTACGGCTTATAAAATTTTATAAGTTCGCTCAATGACGCAGCGATTGTTTGTAATGTATTTAGTCATCGTGTTTACAATGTCTAGTTTGGTTGACGCAGTTTTCTCGATTATGATTCTCGATCATCTCTCCACTAGCCGAGTTAACATACCGTGACGATAAATCCACCGATCTACTTGCACCAAAAGAAAAAGACATCCAGTACGAACCGAAGGAGTGGAGAGCCAACGGCCAGGCCACTGTTGAAGACGGCAAGAACCGCGAAACTTGGGGCCACAAAGCGGAATTCATTTTGGCAACTATTGGACTTGCTGTGGGCCTTGGCAATGTTTGGCGATTCCCTTATCTCTGTCAGAGAAACGGAGGAGGTGGGTTCTAACTTGTATCTTGTTTAAAACATTTTTTGAAGGGAAAACTTTTAGTTTAGTTGTAAGGAAATTAAATGAGGAACCGAAAGTTGTGTCGTCATGTTTACTCGCTTAATACATTAGTCATTACATCACACTCTTGGCGGGAAACTAGAAATGTTTATCTATTTACGGGAACAAGTTCGTTTTCTCCTAATATATCAATGGAGGCACCAAGACACTCATTTCTTTGTTTTTTGATCCAATCCCCAAGATAAATTTTTCAATTCCCGTTATTAAGAGACGGGCACTCTGGTTTGTTTTGAAGTCTATGCAAATTAATGTAGTAGTAAAACTGTCAATGACAAACAGCGCTTTACAAAAATGCTAATGGCGAATCATTTGAATAATGAATACTTCATGTGGTCTTGGCATGGTGTGTCGACTTTTCATTGAAGCTTCTCAGACGTTTCAGCTGGTACAGACGACAGCGTGGCGACACGGATCTTAACACTCGGGCATGTATGCATGAACACGTTTGCTTTTATTAGGGGAACTGGCTCGCAAACATGTTAGGCGCAAGTTCAAAGTAAACCAAAATTGCCGATCTCCATTTGGCCCATTGAAGTTTAATTAATTTTAAAAACTAACACACACTATTTCAGGTCTACAAATTTTTATTCAAGATATTTTTTGCATATGAATTTTTTCGTCTTGCTGCGCGGTCGTAAGTATTTCTTCAGTGGATTAAGTAAAGACAAACAATTCTTTGTTGGCTATTTGTTTCCGGTTTGCGGCAGTTCTCATCATTGCCTTGACCGTAAAGGAAAACCAAAATCTGCCATTTTCCCGATCCGTCTAACAACTCGCAGAGCGCAAACGTAAACAAAGGTCAAACGGATTCAAAGTTCTTTGAGCGTTAGTCATAATCTTCATCCAGTCGACCAATTAAAGTCAAAAATAAAAATACACATTCTTGACATATAAGTTGAAAAACTGAAAAATGCATTCTTGACATGCAAGTTCAAAAAACTAATCAACTTTTAAATGAAAAATACTAGCTTTTCTTGGGCAGATTGACAAATCACGGGTTAGTTCACATTCACGCTCGTAAACTTAAAATTGTAAAACTGTTTACTCAACATTTATTTACACAATAAGTACATTGAAAATTATTCCACTGGCCCGCAAATAGTCAAAAAATAGTAATTTGCTTTAAACAGTCACTGCTAACGTTGAAGCAACACAGCAAGCCATGGGAGTGGACAACACTGTTTACTTCGGTTTGCCATACAATATATGCAGCTGTTTAACATGTGGAACAGTGATGGCTCAATGAAGTGCCAACGCACACTTGTAATAAGCCGTTCAACTAATGTCCATATACACACATAACTATGTAAGCTTTTTTACAAAAGCCTTTGTATTGCACAGGATTGAATGTGAGCCTCAGTTTGAAGAGGTATTTGTTCTAGTTTTAAATATTGCTCAGTTATGTTGAAAGCTACAGAATATTCATGAACAATACCTGTGGTAAATATTTTATAATAACTAAATTAATGAAATTGACAACGGTCAGTACAAGTTGGTCAGCTTAAATGGATAGCAATAAAATAAAGACACCCTAAAAGATAGCATTTATTATAAGTAGTATATATTATTATAATCTTTGAGCTCTTTTTAAAAGAGTTGGGTTGAATGTGAAGCTCAATATTTTAGTCATAAATACTGTTCTGTCAGTCATATTAAAAGCTACAAAATATTCATGAACAATACACTAACTTATAAATTCTGTGTGAAGAAATATTGACTAAAATAATAAAATCGACATCACAAGTTGATCAGCCTAACTCTTTCATAACTGAGGGATTTTGGTGTATTTTTTGGTTATGTTTTTAAAACCTGTTTCTGCAACTTCAAACCAAACAAGCTATACATGCTTATTAATAAAAAATAATGAAATGTACATAAGTTAACATAACTTTGCAGAAATTAAAATGAATATTTTCAAAAAAATGACCTTTTCATGGTCAAAAATATAATTCTCAGTAAACTGTTAAAACGAAAGTTGTTCATCTAACAAGTACATACTTCTTAACAAGATTTCAAACAATTTGGTTGACCATTGAGTATTATAGTCAACAGAGTAAAAACTTTGCTGAATATGGATGTTTTCAACTTATTAATTTTTACATCAATTTTTGTGTATTTCCTCATTACATTTGCACACTTGGTACTGATACTCAACATTAGTATATACAAACCTTAAATGGCGAAATTTGATTGGTTTGCTATCTCGGGCTATTGAGCATTATCCACTCAGGATAATATTTGTGTCAAAATGGTGGTGGAAAATTCCCACTTTGCAACTGTCACATACGATGAAATTTTTCAAATACAGATAACTGAAATTCCAGAAAATGCCAAAAAAGCAACAAAATATGCACTGCATGCTTTCAAAGTAAAAAGCACTTTAATATTCAAACAGTTCAAACTAAAACAACAAGTTTTGTGTTGATAAGGTCCACTACTTCTTAAGAGATGAGCCACGATATTTGAGAAATAAGTCAAACAACAAAACACTTCAGCTCAAGATGCAAAAGACTGCTATCTCAAGGTTCGCAGTTTGAGGCCACAAAAGAGTTGAGGCATGATTTCTTTTGACATTGAACGATCTGCTGATCAACCTTTGAGCAGTGTGTGACATTGTCTTCAAACTTCACCGCTATTGTGACTCTCACTCACCAGAACTCTCAAGCCTTACAATCACAGACACATTTCATCGAACAACTGACTGTATTAAAGTCCCACATCCCATTCAGTTTAAGAAAGTTTCTATTCAAGAAAATCAAAATGTCACTACTGCAACGCAGCCTTTCCAGCATGGCACAATTTCAGAAGCTGTCATTTCAAGTAATTTTTGGTCGGATTCAATTGTTAATCAATGTGACGATTATTTAGCAATTGTCATTCACCTTTCCCGTATCCTATGGCAAGGAACTCTTTGAAAACTCCCTTTTGGCTGAGATTCTTTGTGTGAACTGTAAGTCGTTTGACTGTTTTGTATTAATTAATTTACACGCATGAGTTCAGCAGCATGGAAGTGACTCAGTCGGTAGTTTTGGTGCTTGCATAAATTAAATTGCAAAAAATTCAAAAATTCTTATAAGTTGTTGAATTTTTCTTAAAATCACCTTGTTTGTATATACTTAAACAATTATTCTCTTCAGTCTCGGTGAATAGTGGCTTTTAGAATATTCACCTTGATGCTTTGCATCTCAGTGAATATTCTGCCACTATTCACCTTGACTTCTGAGAAAAATTGTTAATTATACAAACAAAACTACTTATAAGAAACATCCAGGAATAAAAAGTTGCTAATGTTTGACAGGAAAAGATATCAAGTAACTGCAAAGCAATTCAAAATCATACCCTGTACTAAAGCAACTGAACATATGAGCTGGCTCTTTAAAAATTTCTCTTTGAAGTTACTAAAAAATTTTTATAAACAAAGAACATTTTTAGTGACGAAATGAGAGATTTTTATTGAGATCGGTATAACACATAGAATGTATGTTTTTGAAAGCATGTCACGAAAGTATGACTCTGGTTGATATATATGAGGTCAAAATTCACAAACATGCAACAAAGTAATCCTCAGTCTTCAGAATTAAGCTCAAGCTTCATTCTCCCAAGATTTTACTAAAATCTGATGAAAAACTGAGTTTTTGTGTTTATAAGTAGACTGAGCCAAAGCAAAATATGTTTAAGAAGAACCACGCACGCAATCGTCTGTTTTTGCCTTCACACAACACACACACAAATTTGTGACCTCAAATCTGCCTCCATGCAGATTGCTTGAATTTTCAAGTTGTTCTTCTAGTTCACATTCTTCACTGCTGCTCATTCCTCCTACTGAACTATCTATAGTACCTCCTTTTTTGCCACCAGTACAAGAGCAAGATTGATCGTTTCTTCAAGTGTGTGTGAATGTGACTCTACAATCTTTGATTTTCATGTATGAAGCATACCAGTCATTGAATTCTCTGCTGGGTTTCTCGAAGGCAACGAACAATGAATTAAGGCAACCCAAGTCTTGTGTGATTGGACAATTTACTACAGACTACTTTTGACTAAGAGAGGGGAGGGAAAGGGGGGTTTGCTATACTTTTATTCGCTTAACACTATCATTCCTGAGTGCACAAAACTAAAGGATTCATCACAAAAGAGTTAAAAGGATTTGAATCAAGTAAAAAACCCCTTAAGGATAGCAATTTTTATTAATATTATATATATTATATTCTTAGATGAACTGTTGAAGTATGTGCAGTCAACATCTGAAATATTTCCACTAAGAGTTTTATCTTAATCTAATAATTAGCACAATTGTCATAATAATATTATATTACCTTTTGAAGAGCATTAACTACCCCAACAATTATTCCAGCTTTAGTGCTTTTTGAAAAAGCATGTTTCTTCATGGTTTTTTTTTCTTCCTCTGAACATCCACAATACACAGAGTGGTCAAGCAAATATATATGATAATAATGTGAGCCTACACCAGTGAGAGCAGTAGAAACTATAATCATCTGAATAATTTTACTAAACATAAACAAATACAGAGCTTGAGTTTGACTTATGAAAGGCCAAAAATAAAACTTTTCTTTCATAAGTATATAACATTAAGCAGAGAATTAATTCATTAGCTATTTTATATTGTAGGAACAAAAAGTTATCAAAAATTACAGCTAATAAAACAATTCAAGTTGTCACCTGGTACTAGCTGAACCTTGTGTGTTTTTGCACCTTTAGGGGCATTCCTGATCCCTTACGTAATCTTCATGGTGATTGAGGGTTTGCCACTGTTCTTCTTGGAAATGAGCATTGGACAGAAGTTTCGAAAGTGTGCTATTCTTAGCTGGAAAGAAATCCACCCCGTATTCTTTGGCCTTGGTGTTGGTATGTTGATGGTTTCCATCATGCTTTGTTTGTACTATGTGGTGGTCATTGCCTGGTGTTGCTACTATTTCTTCATCTCCTTCACCACAAATCTGCCATGGAAACAGAACCTTCTCTGTAATAATGCAGAACCTTACCAATACTTGAAGCAGCAGTTTGATGCCTGTGAAAACAACAAAAGTGGGTGCTTCAATACCACCCAATACTTCATGCTGAAGGAAAACTATACCAATTTCCCTGACTGCTGCGTCCGTGACCCACCCCAGTATTACTTCTACCACCATACCCTTCAGATCTCCCCTGCTATTGATGATCTTGGTATTGGGATCAATGGAAAACTGGCTGGGTGTCTTCTGTTTGCATGGGTCATCACTTACTTGTGTATTGTCAAGGGAATCAAGTCAAGTGGAAAGGTACATCTTAGTAGATATATTAGTAAAATATAGTAAATACAACCCACGGCAAGATAATGATGAAAGAGACATCTTAACAGATAATATGGTTTGAGAAACTTTACTTAATTGAAAGACAAGCCTAAAGAGATTTTAAAAACATGAGTCACAACTTCCATGATTGTAATTACTGACAAGCAATGTTCTATAGATGGAGTTAACTTATGAAGCCACATCTGTTGGTTATCTTCAACTCTAAACAGTGTAATTAACCACTTCAGTAACAATGAGCCAAAAAGCACATAAAAAAAACACTGGTTCAAATTGAAGTTTTTTTCAGGCTTGTCTTTGACTGTACATTGGTCAACAGTAAATTACTGCAAAGGGTCGATTCAAATTCAACAATCTATTTCATTAATATAGATTTTACATATTATTGTTTAGACAGGTTTTCCAACAAATTTTTAGACTTTCTTTACCATAAATGGCTAACTAGGGATGGCTTAACAGTTACCAAAGTGTGAATGACTGTTTAAAAGTGTTTGATCTGTCAGGTTTAATTATAACAGGTACACACTAGTACAAAATTTAAGTGAATGTCTGAAGACCCAATCAGTTGAAGAACTAATTGATGAAGGCAGTGCAATAAGCTAAGTGTTTCCTAATATATATGTACCTCAAGTTTGCTATTTCCATGCCCTAAAGCAAAGCAATTGACAAACTTTCCAGGATAATTCAGTTTTTGTGTTTCATATTAATATTTTTTATGCTACAAATGTTTTAGAAGGTTTAAAATTTTCTGTACTGTATAGCTAGCTGAAGGTATGTCAAAGACTTAGGCCATTTTTCTTGTTGGCACAAAATTTTGGTACGTGATTCAATGTAATTTTACTCTGCAGGTTGTGTATTTCACAGCAACTTTTCCCTATATTGTCCTGATTGTTCTCTTCTTTCGTGGAGTAACACTAGAAGGTGCTGGAAATGGTGTCAAACAATTTTTTACTCCAAAGGTGAGAGAGCAAATTTCAAATTAATAATTTTGTGACAACCTTGATCAAGCAATACTGATAAAATGTACCAGCTTGGGATTTTCTGACTTTTTGAATTGGAATTTTTAATAATTTCTTTTTCTTACTTAAAATATTTACTCCTTTTTCAATAAAAAAAAAACATTTACACAAAAAAGCAATTTAAAAAAGAACACTAACACAAAAAAGCATTTATCAAAACTACTATGTAGTATGCAGTTGCCCTACCGAGACTCATTTATTGCCTGTTTTCCACAGGGTTAAAATTTGGCTGCAGGGAGGGGGAGGGTTGTATTGACTTACCTTAATTGAGTTAATTTGTTATGCAAAATGGCTTTGCTATCAAGGTAAAAACAGTATGTTAGCTAATGCGTGTAAGTGACCATCCAACTCACTGAAAATGAGCAATATTAAAATAACAAATATTATGATATATTGGTATATTAAATAAAATACCATTTAATACATGCCATTTCAGTGGGATCTGCTTCTTGATGCAAACATCTGGAAGGATGCTGCTACTCAAATGTTCTTCACACTCAGTTTGGGCTTTGGAGCTCTGACAGCATTTGCTAGTTACATGCCATATCACAACCAAGTGATGAGAGACTGCTACATTGTCGTCTTCACAAACTGTGGAACATCACTATTTGCAGGAATAGTGGTGTTTTCCATCCTGGGGTATCGTGAACATATCACAGGCATTCCAGCTACGAAGGTTAGCATACATAATTTCTAACTAGGTCAATTATTTGAATAAACCCAAAAGTTTTTTATGTACAAATTTTTATAATTTTTATGCCAGGGTGAAATATATCGTTAATTTTTCAATTGAAAATGTGACAGTTCATATTTTACAGTTGCATAAACATGATTTAACAGCCAATTTTCTTACATGAGGTAGTCAAAGATTCTTACAATTCAATAAATCAATCCAAACTAAACAGGCAACATTAACTTAAAGTTATGTTTGTTTATGGCTTTTTGTAATTATAATATTTTTGACGATAAGACTAAAACAAGTGGAATGTAATCTTGAATTTAAAATTCAAGTGAATAACAATAATTTCAATAATAAATAATTTGTGAATAACAATAATTTACTTTATTTTGAGTTCAATGGTCACCAGTGAAACAAATTTGCAAGTTATTTAATTCTTGAATAGTTCATTAACTTCATATTTAAAAAATTCAAATTGCTCTAAGGTTTGAAACAAAGCATGGGCACTTTACATTGATTTAATTGAATTATTCATCACCAATTATTATAACAAAACACTTAAAACATTAATAAAATATTAATAAGCCTTACAACTAGTCAACTGCTCTAAAAAGTGACATCATACATAGCTAGCTAGATCACAATGAAAACCTAAAAAACCTTGATTTGATAAAAATGTAAGGGCAGCATTACCAAAATGTTGTCTAGTTGTTTGACAGAGCAGTGAGTTACTGTTTTGAGACAACTTGTAAGCACAATTAGTCAACCTGTCTTTTGAGATTTTAATTAAAATATAAACTTTTACCTTTTTTATCCATTACAGATTGTCACATTCTCTACTTTCATTCAAGCTGTTGTCAGTTTTTGAATATTAATACTCTAAGTATGGTAGCTAGATCCTACAACTTTGGTCTATACATATCTTTTCTCTGCTAGTTCCGTAGAGAGCATTAGCCATACCAATGAACCATTCTGGATCTGATCTTGTTTCCCATGACTTGATTTATTGACTGTAGGTATGTTAGGTACCTCTGCCTGTTGCTCAGTCTATAGGATCAGGTTTTTATGCTCTGGTTTGCATTTTAACTGTGATTTAAACTGTGTTTCTTACTTATCTAAAATGTACATTAATTTTTGTCATTGAAATAGGTTGGCTCTGGTCCAGGTCTTGCCTTCATGACATTCTCAGATGCATTGTTGTTGATGGATGTGTCACCTCTGTGGGCCATTCTGTTCTTTTTCATGTTAATCCTCTTGGGGATTGACAGTGAGTTTGGCACATTGGAAGCTGCTATTGGACCACTGATGGAGATGAAGCTTTTCCCAAAGCTTAGGAAGGAGGTCCTTACTCTCATCATTGCAGTTGTTCTGTTCCTGGTTGGACTGTGCATGGTGACTGGACCTGGCTTCTACATCTTCCAGATTTTTGATGACTATTCTGTTACCATACCTCTGCTAATAATTGCTTTGTTCGAGTGTATAGGCATAGCCTGGGTCTATGGAAACAACAAGTGAGTTCAGATAAGCTTATTGCTATTCTCCTTTTTGTCATCTTTTAATTACCAAATTAAACGGGGGCATTTTATTTGAGTCGATTACATTTAAAAAACTATTGAAACATTTTCTTTTTGTTCCTATGTGCAGATTTGCTGATGACATTGAGGACATGACAGGAAAACGCCCCTGGATTGGTTGGATGATCTGCTGGAAGTATATCTCTCCCCTGGCTCTCTTCGTTGTACTTATTGCTCTCATTGTACAACAGAGCCAGTCTGCTCCAACCTACAGCGCCTATGTCGGCTGCTTAGAGGTATGCTCATTTATTCATTCATTTATTCATTTATTCATTCCTTTCTCAACAATGAAACTCTTGAGCTATTGAACTGTTAAATGCTAAATTCTTGTATCATCTTGTAAGTGCAGGTTTGTTACAATGGCCATATTAAAAGGAATCAAGGCTGTATTTTGTGTCAAATTTGCCTCAGCCCACAGTAAATAAATTATATATGTGGTCAGCAGTGTGCTTTTACAAAGAAACTGATAAAGAATGGTGTAACTTAAAGCCACTTGTGCAGACTGTGTGTTTTCCAGAATAATCGTTAACATTCTTCAACAAACAAGTTTCTTGAAAAAGGGCTCAATATCGTATACATGCTGCTATACATAGTACTGTGGTGGAGGTCCCAGCCATACCTTTCTGAGAATTACAAAGTGATGGTTTAAATTTACATTGCATTTTTCATCTTCTCAGAAACCATTCTCAAGTGCACGACCTGGTGACAAGAACTGGACAACCAAACTAGAATACCCACCATGGGGAGCATTTTTGGCTGTGCTGGTTGTACTGGTATCTACACTTCCTATTCCATTTTATTTAATAAAGAACTGGCCCAAGAACTGGCGAGCTGGGTTCCACAGAATGCTATGTACTGGTCTCAACAACTACCTTCCTGACCCCAAACCAGATGATGCTTATGACCAAAAGCACTAACTTTGTTAAGAGAAAGTTCAATACTCCAGTCAAATTTGTCCATAAAAAGTGTGAATAAGAACAAACTGCTTACCAAAATTCAGCTTCATTCCAAATGAATAGTTGTGTAATGAGCCAAAAAATCCAGAAAACTATCTCC
>JAOBRD020718676.1:0-14370 GCA_027575215.2 Hydrozoanthus sils
CCCCCCGAGAGCGGTGCGCCTCGTCCCCTTCTGAGATGCTAAGGGTGTCATCAATGACCTGGTGTTGCAAGCATCAGGTTCGACTCAAATTCAGATCACAAACGATAAAACAACTTGTTAACATGTCCTTAAAATCTTAAAAGAGATGAGTCAACCGGAAAAATGATCGCAATCTTGCGTGACGGTGTATCAGATACTTTTGGAACCCCCTTTTCAAAACTCCTAGATCCGTAATTGGATGATTTTACTTTGATTCAGTAAAGTAGCGTAGCACTACGATGTACTTTACAAAATACATAGTAAATCCTACATTCTGCGATTATGGCTGTTGCAGCATTCTTTCCTGCAGTGCCACAATTTTGAAGCTGTCCAGCACACCACGTAAGCAGGCTCTTCTGCATGGCACACAGCAACTGAACCAGGTTAGAGGGTGAGTCGGTCAGCTTACTTGACTCGCTCATACAGCTGTGACACTGGAAGAAATAATGAATTATGTTGTACTCTACAGTACATGACTGTCTTGCATGAGATAATGAAAATGGTCGACAATTTCGATTTCCGATCGAGATTCTGGACACCTTTCTCGCTGAAAGTCTGATTTTGTTTCTCATGACAGAACAAACATTTTACGTATTTGGTTGTCTGTAGAACACCAAAATATTCATTGATATGTCTTGTTTAAGGAGGCACTACCCTTACGCACTTGGCCTCACTCTTAACTTCATTTTCTTTTCTTGTTGAATTTCCGATACTATAAACTCTATGAAAGTTCTCAACATTTGATCTTGCTTTTACTGATTCTACCTAAGGAGATAATCAAATTAAGTTGTCACTAGAGCTGAAATGCAGATCATGGTTTTCTTCTGAGCTTTTTTATCTTGTCTGGCGCACCAAACACTGCAACATCGGGTCCACACATGGAAAGTTATAAATACAGTGCAACTGCACAACCTTGCATTGAAGGTTTAAAGGTAGATGAATAACTCTGAAGGCAACGTGAACAAACCGAAGATTCAAAGCTCGCCTCAAATCTACTATTCAACAAGGTAGTTGAAATTTGAGACTCCTAGTTCTAATGGTAAATTCCCCCAAATAGAGTCCATAGTATTCAGTGAATAAGTTTGGGAGAATTTTGCTTTCCATCTTCAGTAGTCCGCTTTGTTTGATCTCATTTTCTCTTTACAGTATATCTTACTTCTTATGTGATATGCAAGGAGAGGTTGGATGTTGATTACTGGCTGGGACTCAACGGGTCACCTGTTCATCAGCCCGATGGTTTCATAATGAACAATATCTAAAGCAGCAAGTCGGAGCGAACACTCTCTTTCGAGAGGCTAAAAATATTTATTCCAAATTTTAGAAGTTTTATCATGCACAGAGTCATCCAGTAGTAATGCTATCCAAAAAAGCATAAGAAAAGCAATCAAAACTTCTAAGAGACTCACCTCCTGGTAAGCAACTGATATGAGAGTGTTCATCACAGACAACACCGAGCTGTAATCAAATCCGTCCTAAAATGGAAAATAAACAGCGATTCGATAACAAAATCTTGAGTTTTCAAGAAATACGGCTGGGGTTCGAGTTAACAAGAGTTCAAATTAACAAGAGTTAGATATAACAAGAGTTTGAATTAGCAAGAGTTGAAATTAAATTGTTTTCAAAACCTTTTAAAGATACTTACAAGCACATAATTAAAAGAAATGATTCTATGGCACTTACCTCTGGGACTTCATCTGGTAAGCCCAGCAGTCCACTAGCGTCTTTGTTACTGAAGAAGCGACACAGTGATTCAAAAGTTAGTGCTAGCGAGATCGCTTTCTTCTCTTCCATTACCTTGTCAACCATGGAGAGTAGATGGATGCGCCTGGTACTACTGTCTGGAAAGAAAACCTCTGCACCTACAATAGGGAGTCAATCAGATTGTTACAATCAAAGAGACAGAGAACAATAAAGAGACTCATTTGTTTCTAATTACTTCATTTTATAAGTATATACTAGTATTCACATAAAAGGGAATAACTATAGTGTTATTTCAGTTATTGTACATAGAGTTTACAGCCGTTCGTATAGTGTGAGGGATTAGCGGAATGCAGATTCAAAACATTCTTAAAAATGTCTCTCGCCTTTTTCTCATTTTCTAAAACTAAAGTTAGGTAATTAGTTTAGATAATAGTGTTACGGAAGGCCTGATTACCAAGGTGAGTTGGGATTGAAAGGCACAGAGACACGAATTGTACTTTGCTTTGGAATTTATTTTGGAGGGTTTACGTGTAATTAGGTTGAATTCTCTTTACTAATAAAACATTTGAAACTTACACTACCGTGCTAGTTACAGAGTATGGAGCTGGAGACGTTAATAAAAAAAAGGGTTAATAAGTCAATTTGTCCGAAAAGACGGTATTTTGATTAACACCTCACAAAAGATGATAAAGGGATTGATGAATTACTTATCACCCACCATCAAGAATCACCATCTTAGCCATTCTTTGTATCCTGTCATCATAGCCACTTCCGTCGTCATCGACAATGTCACAGAGATGAGAGAACACTTTCTTTGACAACTACAATGAAAGTTATGGACCAACTCAAGATTCTTACTTCCATTGTTTTACTTCAAAAACGTTACTGCTCATCAAATGGGGAGAACTTATTGTGCTTATTTTATTGGTGGGGAGATGATATTTTTAGGTATCTAAGAACGACCTTGATAATATCAAAAAGTATTCAAATCGTTAAGCAATTACAATTGATTCCTGGTAACTCAAACACTCACTAACTCGAAGATACATATCCTAGTTCTCCCGACCTGTTTACATGGTTCGTACTGATCGATGAAAACAAAATTCCATGCAGACGTTTTCAAGTGCCCTTGAAGGAAATTTAAAAATGCCAGGAGTTTTCCAGGAATTACAGAAGTAGTGCGAACCATGTGTTTAGTGACATGTTTTGTAGTTACATACAGGGAAAGCTCTCTCTCTAAGCCAAACTAGAATCGACTCCTGCTCTTTCAAGAGTTTCCAATACTTGAAACAGTAGAGCATCCTCTTGATAACACAAACACCAGGTAATTCAAGCTCTCTAAGTTAACTAAAACCAGTTTCTTGAGTCAAGTATACTTTCACCTTTGATAACGTTTGCACTTGCATACTCGAAGCTACCTAAATGAAACCAAAATCGATTTCCCCCTTTATGCCCTCACTAAACTTTTAACTATAATTCTTGTCCTGAACACGTTCCAGTTTTGTTATGAATAGAGTGTTCACAACCTAACTTGAAATACCTTCATCTGTGCTGCCTTAACATCTTCCTTGCTAGTCTCCAAGCCTCTGCTACTGGCTTTCAGGTTTGGCAATCCCTGGTATAACAGTCTTAGTAGAAGAAATCTTGCCAATTTCACCTTGGGACTCTTGACTTCCCTATCGAGGATGATCAAGACTGGTAAGCAAGTACAGGCGATGGAATATCAATTGCTGGCTACTTCATCATTTGTTTGGTTAGTGTTGGTTAAGAAAATATTAGTGTTCAAATTAACTTGCGGCCACTAATAGTGGACGCTAAGACCACATAAGCGGATATTTCCCCTTACATATAAAGGCTAATGCCCGCTACCTATATTGCCTTAGTACCCACTTTTTGAGTTTGCATGCAGCTTTTAACCCTTTTACCCCTAATGGTGCCCAATGATTAGCTTGTAAGTTCTCATAACTTATGTCCACAATATTTCTATGAGTAGTTTGGGAGAATTTGAGAATTCATCTTTCAGATTTTTGGTGGATGATCAAATTTCATATTCTCAACACTAATCAGCTTATTTTCTATTGTTACTTTAAGGAGAATTTAGATGTTGACAAATGCCTTAAGGGGGAAAGGGTTAAGGTACAGCTACAGCTACATATGGCCAAACGGTGAAATTGTTGCATGCAATGTGCATGAATAGGACCAGTTTCTACTTTGCGCAACGTTGTGTGCAACAGTTTCGGTGGTGACTACATGGTGCAGTTCTTTCACTGCATGCAACGTTGCTGACAATATCGCATCGTGTAGCCATACCTTAAGCATGGTTTGTGCAGTACTTGTGACGTTGGTCTTCTCAGCCAAAACCCACAACTCGACCTAACTATACACATGTTGTTCTTTTAAAAACCTTTCAGTCCAATGCATCCAAACTTCTCTTTACATAACATATGCAAATGAGACATTTGGTACTTAGAAAACGAAAATGGATCAGAGAAAGATGAAAGGTAAAGTTCTCCCAAGCTTGCTCCATGAAAAGTACAGACTCCAGTAGAGAGAATTTACAAATACAACTGGAACTGATGGTTAAGAAAAACACCAAAACAAAGGGCTCTGTTGCTTTGGGCAAAAGTTCCGACTTAAAACTATCTTTAGGGGCAGCTTACTGGTTCGTGACAAGTGCGTACACATCCCAAATTTGCTCCAAACTGCAGCTACTCATCTCTAGATGACCCTCCTGTTTTACATCATTAGAAGATGTTAGTAAGATCGACACCAGAAACTTCTATACACAAATTACTATATATATAAAAAAATATATAATCAATATGTATTATATTACTACTACTACTACTCATGCTACTGCTACTACTAAGTGTCGAAATCCTCATTTTGATACAATGACACATCATTGTTTTAATCACTATGAACATCATTATTACTGTTACTATTGTTTTCACATAACTGTTAATTGAACTAAGAGCTGTTTTGTTATCTATCTACTTCCAAGGTTTGAGGGATATGGGGGCGAAGAGATAAAATTCAAAAAAGGAAAACTTTTCCGTCTTCTGGGCAAGACAACGCCATGCTCAGAATAAACCAGCAGTCATCTTACCCTCTCTCTGACTCCTCCCGATTTTGGCTTGGATTTCATACGGGCCTAGTTAAAAAAAACATTCATCTTCTATGGGTTTTTACATGGGGCCCAGTAAAATTTAGGATTAATTTCACAAGTGTTTTCAAATTTTTCCAAAATTGCCCCTGAGACGCTTTACGACGTGGGCAATTTGCAAGAAATTAAAAACATAAGTGAAATTAATCCTAAATTTCACAAGGAACCATTCGATTACACGTTTATGACATTGAGGGCATCTATCCAAAGTTTTTTTGAGTTTGAAAACTTTTGCAACCTCCAGAAACATCCAGTAATCTTCGGAAACGTTTCTAACGCATTTTTATAATATTTAAAAGTTTTCGAAAATCTTCGAAAGTAGCTAGCAAACGTTTCTAACTTTTACGGCTCTTTCAAAAATGTTAGGAAAATTTCCGAAGTATACCAGCGCCAAATAAGCGCTGCGTAACTTTACCTTGAATTGGGAAAAAAATGTTCCCGTTGTGATCCCATCAAATCGAAGAAACTTGGCCTCTTTGTTATAATCATTGAAATAACACATCAATAGGGCAAAGGAATTATCGACTAGTAACATGTGAATGGCAATTTAAAAGATAAATAGATTCTTAGATTCTTGTATTTTAATTAAACAAAGCTTCGAGATCTAAACTGTGAATTTGATTTTATTCCAAAACCCTTATCAAATCAACAAGGAGAGTTTTAAGTAACGATCCGAGTAAGAACTAGGGAGGGCAACGGCAATCGAATGCAAAAATATGTTAATTGCGGTAATATTGAATTTTGATCTGCTTGACTAAAGTTTAAAAATGGACGATACCTCTGAACATAAGTAAGCTGATGTATTTCTTTCCAGTTCACTCATTCATTCCTTTCGATCTAGTTGAAACATTTCTGTTTTTAAAATTAAAAACAAATTCTATGTGGAGAACATTGAAAACATCGCTGTGTTTTGAAGTTCTATGATTGGCTTAATCATTATAGCATAAAAGAAACATTGCTTTAAAATAGAACTTCACTGCTTTCCACTTTAGCTGTGTTTATTTTAAAAACGGAACAGTAAGTTGAAATAATTTTTATTTACCGATAAAACGCAACCCCATCCTCAGTAAGCCTGGAAGTTTCGGGGCTTTTTGAGTACCATGTCACTCGCACTTTAAAAAGTGTGTTGTATACTGGTCGATGTATTCTCAGTATATGAAAATTTAAACATTCTGGTGTGGGAAAAGTGAAATGCCGCAGAACAATGGGACGTTCCCTAGTTCTTACACTAACCTTTACTAAAAACATATCAAGCTTGAACAAATGACATGCATGGAAAACTTGTTTCGTCTTTTTACTTTCTTGAACTAATTGACAGGATATGGTTCTTGTTTGTGATCACTGATAGTTAAATTGTTTCTTCTTAAACGTAACTCACCAGATCTTTGGCCATATTTTCAACAAATGCAAGTGTTCTAAGAAACAATACGTCTCCTTCCATTGAGCCTTGCTTTGGCATGGGAGCTATTTCATCCTAAAAAAAATTATGAGAATATCTTCACATCTGTTTAAATGTTTTCTCGTTTATTCTTAAAACTTTTGTCCGATTTGACTCTTTACGATCCAAACACCAAATACACCATACACACAGGGCAGTTTTTGTCTGTTTGTGCAAATGCTAGAATCTATTAGAACAGGTAATCAAACAACTTTTCACGCTTTAAAGTCATGTTACATGAGGCAATTTTTCGTGCAACTTGTCTCGCAATGGTGTTGCAAGACAAGTTGCATGAGCCATTGCAGCGTGTAACACCCCCTACAATTGCTAAAATCGTTGCGAGACAAGTTGCAGCATAAGAAGAATCCAGTTCTACTTTTTGCAATGATTGTAGCTACTTTCTTCAAGTTGCTGGAGCTATTGCGCCGTGTAACACCCTTTCTGCAACTTGTCTCGCAATGGCTTGCAGGAAAAATTGTCTCGTGTAGCATGGCCTTTATTTGAAAATATTTTGCTCCAGTGATTTTTCAAAAGGTATCAACAATTTCTGGCTTTTTGAAAAATATGCGGATATAATTTTTTCCGTTAATTATTTTCAAACTAAAATAGAATTCTCCATCAAGACAAAATTAGTTAAAATGAGGCATAAAAACAGCAGTTATGGCAAGAACAAAAACGTCTAAATTTGCATCTTCAACCTGGAGATATTCTGAAGTGCGATCACTTTTGTTTTCACCATAACTTTGTGCTCTTAAAGTTATTATCACTAGACTTAACAGAACCACTCATTCATTCATTCCTTCATAACAAGTAAACAAGATTACTATAACAGGTCTCTGTACAGGGCACTAGGCTCGGTCCTAAACTAATTTCTGGGACATCAAAATGCAGCAGCTCGTCTTGTAACCATTTCTAAATGCTCACATAACTCCTGTTCTCCATGATCCCCACTGGCTACTCATCAAGCTTCGCATAAGGTATAATATATCATTTATAACCTTTTCAAGCTCTGCACAACCTGGCATCTACCTATCTGCTGCTTTTCACCAATCACAGTCGAGAAATTTTGTTTAAATATACAAACAAATAAAGCGTTGATTAGTTCTCCAAACCAGGTTCAAGCTTTTAGAACTACTACCAGGTTCTGGTTGTAAATTCTGTGTAAGTCATTTGAGGATAACTATGGTGTTGATTATAAATAATTGTCTAGGCTGCAAGAGTTAAGGTTAAGACTGAGCAAAAAAAGGAAAATAGCTCCAGTGCAGTAAAACAACAAGCTAATTAACATTTTCCAGATGAGCAAATTTGCTTACAAAACTTTAACAGGAACATTTTGCGAAAAAAATTTCCTTTATTCGTGTCTTACAAAAATAACTGCCTTCTCACCAGGTTTAAATCTTCATTCAGAGGACAAGTGTTGTTGATGTCATAACCATAGAAGTGAACCCCCAAGACTCCAAGGCGCTCTGCACTTTCTTTTCTTGCCCCAAGGAATTTTATCAAAACATACTAAGAGGCAAAGATAAACGTGTTAGGAATGCACTATCCGTGAGGGGACCAGTTTGGTATCTCGATTCGGGCATTATACTGACAACTGTAACGTGACTGGAATAAGATGTAGCCCAGAATATAATTTAAAAGTTTTTGTTTTAGAATAGAGAAAGTCCTCTCCCTTGACTGTAGTATTAACAAATTGTCCAGAAGTGTACCAAAGAAACTTAAACTGAGTTTTTTAGATCTTCTAACTGACAGTCTCACAGAAAGATTACAGACACTTGATCAACATGTTACCGTCTGTTTGCGGTCTGTCAGTTACCACAAAAAAAAAAAACTGCCGGCTGACTGTCTGTCAATTGTTGGCTGATAGTCTGTCAACAGTTGGTTGAAGTGAGCTTCACAACTACCATACGTATTGCATGCATATTTATGCATGCTTAAAGTAACTTGCAGCAGCTAACAATTGAAAATAAGGCCACACAGGGGTCTTAACCTTGGAGATCTAGCTACTTACTTTGCCAGTAACAAGTCTATCCATCTGAACTTCAACTTCGTCCCTACAAAATGTAGTAGATTATTAGTTTCTCTTACCGGCTCAACTCCAACAACATATTTTTTGAAAAATTTCGGATTTCTTTAAATTTTGCCTGGAGAACCCCTTTGGTGAATTCAATTTAGAAATCACACTTTAAACTTGCAACTAAGTTTTCTTTTTCGAGAAATTCAGGAAAACGGAAAATAGCGCTTACGGGCCCTATGGGCTTGGCAATTTCAATGAAAAATCAGTCAACTTTGATTCTCGCGCACATGTAACTGCTTTATTGCATGGAGCTGATATTTCTGACAAAATTAAACGGTTCCTTTTGCAACAAGAATATCTAAAAGTTTTAAAATTTAATCCATCTGATCATGATAGCTTTTTCTGTTTAATTTTGAGTACGTTTGTTGATGAATATTTGATTTTCTCAGTCAGCGGCTCTTAAATATTTTTAAGCATGGATTTAAAACAAAAGATTAATTGTTGTTGCTCTTACCAGTCCTCTTCTGTGAAAAAGTAACCTGCAGGTCCATCTGCGTGAGATCCTTTCTCTTTTTCTCTAAAATTGAAATGGTTTGTTCTGTTATCAGAAAACCTATAAGCTTGATGCACTTAATTCTCAAAATAAATCATACCACAAAAATTAGAGGGCTGAATTTACTGAAAACTTCAGGGCTCTGATCTGTCAATATCAGAAGACCAATACAACAAAATGTGTTAACAGGATCAAGCTCTGCTGACCTTCAAAAAGCCTTGTTCTGGACCTTGGGACAGACTTGTGAGTGACTTAATCTGTACCTCATCTTATAAAATGTTGATAAATTGCCCCTTGTTCTCGAAGGGTACAGTTATTTCTGCATTCTCATACTGAAAAAACAGACTTAATTTCAAAAGAAAATTACTACTAAAAAGAAATGAACAAAGGACTTTCCAGGTTTCTAAGTACTACATTCACAAGTTTCCAGGAGTATTGTTTAGATATACAATGCTATTTAAAACTTTGCTGCAACTCATTACCCATTTTGATCTCAAATCCAGGCTGAGCTTCGTTAGGGGAAACAAATAAGAAGTATTTTTCAAAAACTTATGAAAACACGAGATTTCCAAAATAGCTTTTTTTGGTAACACAGTAGCCCTGATTTCAAAGTGAGTTTTCTATGTCACAGAGAAGAAATTTGACTTGTTATGGTTTTACCATAACAAATATTTGCACTAAGCAAGTAAACGAAAATAAACTTACTGTTTTATATACTTAATGTACGAAGTCTTTGTCCAGTCATCGTACATGCTGAAACTACTGAAGTAATCTGTGTCTTCTGTAAGCTTCTCTTTTTGATCTCTAATAAGGTAAGGTACAAATATTAAAAAGTATAATTATAGTTTCTATTTTCAACATATTATTTTTGTTACAAGCAATAGGATAAAAAAAAGACTGTCTCTCTAAACATTCGTGTTTCAGAGCAAAACTTTTACAAAATTATTAAGAAAAACCTCAAAAAGATTTCAGGGTAATTAAGACATATTTAATGACTAAAAACAACAAAAATTTTAAATTAAGTAAGAGAGCCTAGTTTTTTTCTAAAAAAATCAACAGTCAGCTATGTCGGTCGGTAAATATATTATACATAATTTACTTGGTGAAACTAACTAAAGTAAGCTTAAGTACCTATGAAATTAAAAAAAATTGTGAACGAATAGGGGTACAAACATTTTGTCGAACTCCTTTATTCCTCTCAAGATATTAACATTTAATGTTTTCAACTGATGATGACACCGGTCAATGTCACCTGTCAATGGTGTACAGGCAAATTTTCCATTTTTTGAAATCTGCTGCCAATCCATAGCCTTTAAATGAATTTTAGCCAAACTTGGACTGATGATCTATCTTGGCCAGTAGAAGAAATTTTAGTATCGTCATGGCTGATTTCAAAAAAATTGAAAATTTGCCTGTACACCAATGGGCGTCATCAGTTGAAAACATTAAATGTTAATATCTTGAGAACGATAAAAGATTTCAAAAATATTTTTCATCCTTATTCCTCATTTATACTAGCAAGGTCTGTATTTCAATGTTTCACTTCAATGGTCCTTAAGAACGGTTTGCTGTAAAAACCAACCATGGGTATGCAGGATAGGAAAATCTGATTTTCCCAAACTTTGCTAGAATAAAGACTTTAATAGGTAAACTGATTCTAAAAATACAAGTCTTGGGTCGTGTAGGATTTTATTAATTTTTTTATAAAATATTTTGTTTTGCCCCTAGAAACAGGCTAAATCAGTGTCGAAATCAGAACTTTTGCAGAACCTCTTGTATAGGTATCAAAATCCTTGTTGAAAATCTGACCCCCACAAACTTCATATCTTGCTCAACTGCTCAACGGCGGTGTCAAATTAACATGAATCATAAAATGGAATTTTTAACGGAATTTTAAAATTTAGACCTTTTAACGGCCGTAGCAACAACCAAATTTTGGTAAATTCTCGGAACAAGACTATACTTCTAAGAAAGAGAAACATTCCAACTAAACACTGACCGAAAAAAAGGGTTTTATTAAGGTCTCCTTAGGAATGATTGCACAAATCAAACAAAATACTAAAATGTAATATTGGAATAGTCAGTTAGCTAACAGTGTCGTTCAGTTATCCTGTGTACTATTAAATACACTATTCACCTTTTGATATCATCCACAATAAACACCAAGCCTTCCCTTGGTCCAATGGCACCTTTAGACACCTAACAATAGAGAAAAATGCGCATGACAACAAGATAAATTATTATATAACACAACAATAACTAATCAAAAGTCGCACAACCCAATGGCATAACAGACAAACTACTCTACCTTGATGGTAACTTTTGTAAGTTTGACTGGATTTGACGAGGAACATGAAAACAGCATGTTAACCTTGGTTTTGCCGCTTTCAGAGAGGTAAGCTGAATGCCAAAAAAAACACCAACATGTTAATAGTTCGTTTTAATAAATATGAATTTAGCTACTAAATTCATTCACTTTGATTGGTAGAAGACATGATTTATGCATGCAAATGATCTTTGTCTCTGAGAGGAATACATACACTTGGTACATTAAAAATTGTTTGACTTATGAAAAAAAAGGAAATATACTTTATTACCTAAAATGTCGATTTCACTTATTTAATGCACAAGAATTTTAACGTCGAGGTATTTAATGCAGTTTGAAGGTGCCGACATTTTCAGTTCTAGAATATTCACAGAACACTGAAGAAGAATTTTCAAGAAAATCAGCATGATTAGACAAACTATTTTGTTTTTTGACAAAACAAAATCTTTATTTGGGAACACAGTACAACCGTATACTTTATTTCTGACCCCTTTAAGTTTTTTTAATCAAACATAATTATGGATGGAATCATACAACACATCCACGCAAAATATTTTGATAAAGAGGATGAGGATCCAAGCATAAGGATCGAGTGACACAATTGATCCACTGTTTCTGACATGCCCTAAATAAAGAAAATTATTGCTGTGCAAACTATTGCACCAGAAATTAAAGTTGTCAAAATCAAAGCACTTAGTAAGACCAATTTAACTATAAAATTAAGCGATAGCATGCCTAAGTGACAAATTTTCGATGCTGCTCTGACCATGGCTTTTAGCGGATGTTTGGGATTGTAGTTTGAAAAACCAGCTACTCTCCCGACAGAAACTACAGTCAGGTCTTAGCAGGGACGACATGGGCTAACCCCAAAAGAAAGAAATCAAAATCAGATATCAACTATTTTACCTTCAGTTGTCCAGTTGTCGGTCAGGACATTTTCCGGTTTGGAGCTGCTTTCCTTCCATCCTCCATCACAAGATGTAAGGGACATTTTCAGCTGAAAACCTAACACAAATATTTCTAATGAGTGACTTTGTGTTTTCAATTGTATCATTTCCCTCTGAACAAGTGATAACTTCCTACAACATGTAATTTATCATGAAATAACAAGGTTGCAAGTTTATCTTTTTCACGTCATTTTGTACTGATATCCATCGTAAGTTGTATGTAAGTTTGTTATAGAATGGACCTAAATGCAGGGTTTCAATAACTTTTCAACTAGTACGTATCATGTAGCAAGGATAATTTATTTTCATTCTTAAAGAAACAGTCTTCTTTCAATGAAATCTGACATAAACAAAACCAACCATCCTTGACAAAACTAATCCTGTTTCCGTTCGGTAGTTTCTATTTCAAAAAGGTGAAAACCTGGTTCTTCATTGTCATACTACTTTGCTAATGCTCACTTGATACCATATTTTCCGGACTATAACCCACAATGCAGATAACCTGCACACCCACATTTTTATGACTAAGAAAAACAAAAGTCATCTGCACCGGCGTGTATCGCGCACCCTTATTCATTCATTTCTTCCACAAATATCATCATGTTTAGGGTTGAAATCTAGCAGAACATTTTATTGAAAATACCACAAATGTTGTACTTAAAACCGGGGCCCAGTTGTTCAAAGACAATTAGCCCTAATCCAGGGTTAATTACCATGACAACTAATAGCTTTGTTAAGAGTTGACCCTTGATTAAAGTTTTTCGGCCTTCCAACAACCGGCCCCAGATCAACTTCCTTAACAAAAGGTAAAATTAACAGGGCCAGTTATTCAAAAGCCGACTAACTTTAAACCACGATTAACTCTTAACAAAACCTATTGGTTGTCATGGTAATTAACCTTGGATTATGGCTAATTAATCAATAATAACTTATGCCTACCATGCTCTTTTGTAGCTTTGAAATTCACATCATCAAGCAAGTTAAGTAAATCCACTGCGTCGAACTGTTCATGAGCTGTTTCTGGATGAAGCATTGAAAGGCAAAACTTACTAAGTACAAAAGACAAAAAATGCAGAAAATTTTTTTTTCTTGAATTTAGTCCACAAATGGACACATCTATTGACATTTCTAACTATAGATGTATCAAAATTCTTGAGTACACTTTCAAAAGTACTCCAACATTTTTCGAAGTTTCTTTAAGGTTAAAATTATTTGTTTGTCTAAAAACTATTTAGATAAATTATATTTTTATCGTTAAACAAATTAATGTTTTTCACAAATTTCTTTTATCAACATCTTCTGTCTAGTACACTTTCAAACAAAAGTACTCCAACGTTTTTCGAAGTTTCTTTAAGATGAAAATATTTGTTTGTCTAAAAACTATTGATACAAATTATATTTTTATTGTCAAACAATGTCTTTCACTAACTTCTTTTACCAACGTCTTCTGTCTAAGTACACTTTCAAACAAAAGTAATCCAAAATTTTTCGAAGTTTATTTAAGGTGAAAATATTTGTTTGTCTAAAAACCATTTAGATAAATTATATTTTTATCGTTAAACAATGTCTTTCACAAGTTTCTTTAATCAACATCTGTCTAGACAAAAATCATTATAAGAGCTGTTGCTATGTAAGGGTGGTCTAATACCGTTTAAAGTGCTCCAGACATTTCACCATATGTGAAAAGTTAATATAACAAGTTATACTTTTATTACTTTCGACGAAAAAGGATATCAGGTAGATGTTATAATTCTCAACATATATTTCAATAACAGACAAAAGTTTAGACATTCATTTTAACCACAACTTTTTATCTCTCTTACAAAATATTTTTATCTATGTTTGCTTTCCACATTGTGTGTACTCAATTATTAGACATTAAAACTCTTGCATGTACTTACCATACAAAACTTTAAGGACTCTAAATATGCTTTTGATGTTTCCTCTTGCTAATGTTAGTTCCAACAACAGCTTAAGATTGTCTGGTTGGATCAAGCCACCATAGCTAAGAAAAGTGGAAGAACAATAATATGAATTAAATTTATGGTAATAACAAACTTATAAAAAGTAATACCGTTGACATATCTAACTGACAAGACAACAACCTTAACCCTTTAAGCCCCAAGCACGACAAATGTCGTGTTGGTAAATTCTCCCAACTGAGTCCCATACTTTCTATATAA
>JAOBRD020719313.1:0-14358 GCA_027575215.2 Hydrozoanthus sils
AAAAATGACAATGACAATAATATTATATTTTCATGAAAACGAAGAAAGCTGCAAACGATAAACAATCTCAAGTTCTAAGTCTCTGTAAAGGTGAAATAAGTTTAGGAGTAGCAAATGGTTCCTTAAATAAAGCAACTCTGAAATTATGGTTAGTTCTCAAAATCTTATCATTTTTTTTTTGTCATGTCTTGCGGTTTCAAAATTTTTATTTTTTCTCCATCTCGGTCTTGGATTTTCTTACAAAATGGCTTGCATTCTCTGGAAATCTGGTAGATCAAAATTTCTATTTTGCTTGAAATTTGTTTAGTGTCTCTGTATTTTGTAAGTCTTTGGTTAACCATTGTTTTCTAAAGTCTTGGGCTTGATTTTAAAAGGTCATCTCAGTATCTTGAAGAGTCTCCAATTTACCATCTGCTACCCCTAAGTTTGCTTTATGCTAAAATCTGAATGAAAACTTACCAGGCCCTTTATACAGCCAATAAAACCGTTCAGTTGGTCACGACTGTAACCACCAACATTTAATTTCCCAACTACATTCAGCTGAGTGCTCAAATGCAGTGGGAGTGGTTCTTCGACAGTGGCATCATCCATTTCCAGACCAAATTCCTTTTGGTTGTGCCACAACAATACTTTGTGCCACTTGCGATCATTCAAAGTCTGGCCAGATTTAGTTTTGACCTGTAAACTTCTGACACCATAACCAAGATTAAAGTCCAGTCGAAGGGTTTCATTATTGACGATGTGAACTTGGAAATACTCCCTGTTTATTTCTCCATTATGCATGATAATTCCTTTGGCATATGGTGTCCTAAACAAAAAGGAAATGTCACCAACTGCAGGAGGGTACCAACGCTCAAGCTGGAGGTATCCATCTTCATTTACAAATGTGGCTGTATTGTTGATTTCACCTATCAAAAACAACATAAAAATCTTTGTTAATCACCCAACCCATTGACAGATGCAGTCTAAGCCTTACTAGAGCATTCTTTCTATTTCTTCAAGCATTTCATTGATCAAACATAGATGCTGATTAAACGACCTGCCAAGAGAAATGTTTTACTGAACTAAACAATCAAACTATTAACAACTTTGCTTCATGTAGTCAAGCACTACTCACCTTTTGAAAACAAATAATTTTTTCAATTGTGCTGTTCTGTATTTGGATATATGACAATAACTCAAATAATTAACAAATTATTAAAAATAATTTAATGAATTTCTTCATTTAAACTTAGTTGGTAAATGATTGTGTCACAATAATTGACCAAAATGCAAGTGAAGAAAAGGTCTAATGATATAAATAAGAACCTTTGGTTGTGTTTTCAAAAGACCAACCTGAGCAGGAAAGATCTCCAATACTGACATTAGCTTGTGACGCACGAAATGGATTGACATCCCCCAAGAGAACCTGGGTTACTGGTAAGGCATGTGTATCAGTCAAATATCCAAAGTCTTTTTCTACAGTTGATCTACTAGCATCACAGTTGCATCCTTTTGTTTTATCAACACACTCTCCTTTCATACCACACGCACAATTCAATGAATCTGGTTTAGCTCCTCCCCAGTACTTCTCGTGTTTGTTTCTGGCAGAAACCCAGCGTCCATAGAAAGGATCACCATTGTTTAGGAGTTTAGAGTTGATACAACTGTACTCAATGTATTGGTGGCATTCCTCACTCTGCATTGCAACGGCTTTTGCAGTTTCAAGATTAGGATAATACCTTATGTCCCTGATAAAGGACTCTGGTTTTTCTGCTTCATTGGCATCTGCAACTCGCACTTCTACATGATGATCATAACTTCTAACAACAGTCATTCCCCATTTTAATTGTCTTCCATGAGTCATGTTACAATAAACCAAGAAAGGTTTGACAGGACCTGAACCATCAGGATCAATGGTGTAATTCTGATTAACAGGTTCAGCCATTCCACGAGCAATCTCTGCTAGCCTAATTTCATTGCAGGACTTGGGATGTTGTGCTGAGGAAGACACAAGAATTGCATAAATGATAAATAACCAACAGATGCACATGTTCATGAAACTTTATCAATGGTTTTGATAAGCTACCTGATATGTCCCCAAACCATTTACAATTACACAGTAAGGCTTATTTATAAGAAATGGTTGTCAAAAGCTATCATATGCATAAGTGTTGTTAGCTCTGCATGTTTTAAAGACCTCTTCCTAAGATAGAAATGCTTATTAGTCTATTTCAATCTCACATTACACTATTATTTTTTCAATTAAATCATTTAACATACAATTAAATGCAATTTAAATTAAAGTACAGTTCCTGTTATTAAACACAATTTTGAATTTGGTCAGTTTTCAGTACTCTTTCACTCTCTCCAATCTCTGACCAGAAAGCCAAGTTTTGGCCAAATTAACTCTTACTTTTCTCTAATAATGAGCTAAGAGAAAGAAGACAGAAAAACATTTAAAGCTTCCAGTAGTGCTTGGTAACATCGGTCCACACTCTTTCAAATGTTTATCTACCTATATCTGTTCCAGGTACTCTGTGGGTTCCAAGATGATTTCAGCTAAGGTTGTTAATAATGTAACTGAACTGCTCTGTGTAAGTATATTAATTTAAAGGCAGATTTCATACTTCAGTGTAATTGGTGGATTAAAACTATCATTATTGATTGTTTTATAAATTTAAAATGTAGCTTGAAAAAGTTGGAATCAGTTTAATGACTTATCTTAGATTTTAGTAGTCAGCACTTCATATTATTGGAACTTTACAACTACAAAATTAAGAATTAAAAATAGTTTGGGTAAAAACTAAGAAAAATTTGTCACCAACAATATAAACAAACTTCACATTATCACAAATGTCATTACCATCATTAATTCACTTTGGGTTTTCAACGAACTAATATACTTTTCCGGGGTTTCATTAAAGTTTAATTATGGAGAAGATGGACATTTAAATTGCAATCCAGAGCAAAGTTCATTCAAGTTTATTTTTTCTTTTAATTGAGATGCCGAAAACTGCCGGGTAAAATAGTCTTTACATGCAGCCAATCATCTTGCCTGGTGCCTGCCCTATATTCATTATGGAACCCAACTTCTACTACAACCTTGTCAGCAGTACAGTGTCTGAGCAGTTAGCACGATCAACTCAAAATTCTAGGGTCACAAGTTCAAGCACCAGTAACATTACTGTGTTGTGTCCTTGAACAAGACACTTTTCCAGGCTTGTTCCAGTTGACTCAGCTGTTTGAATGAGTGCCTTCTTCTACTGGTGGCTAAACTGCAATGGATTAGTTTCCTGTTCACTAGGAGAGTCAAAGACTTTCTTCTGCTTAAGTAGCAGTACAGAAATCAGGAATAAGCAATGACCAAAATGGCCACTTAGCTCAAAAAGGTTGAAACTGCCACCTGGTCAGCCCAATTGGTGAGGTACCAGTCTGTCATTCGGGAGGCCCGAGTTTGATTCCCAGTGCCAGACCTTCACTCAAAGTCTTAAAATAACTGAGAAGGTGCTGCCTTTGATTTAACATCTGCAAATGGTTAGAACTCTGTGTCTTCTCAGATAAGGACGTTAAACCATAGGTCCAAAAATTGGGTTGTAAAACCTGTTAAGTTTTCTGACTACCTAAGAGTAGTGACAGAAGCTAAATAAAAAGATTAAAAAAAGATTTAATTAGCTCTACTATCTACCTGTTCATGATCAGCTGTCAAATTACTCCTGCCTGATCTGCATAACTCTTTACCAGCCTGTTTATCTACTGACATCCATCCTTTAAGACAACACTATAAATAACTGGTAGTCCAATCACAATGGAAACTTTCAAAAGTTTAAAGTTTAAAGGCTGAATACTTACAGAATTGACACACTGACCCTTTATAATCTGGTTTGCAGGTGCACTCAAATGAGAGGTCTTCTTGTATGCATTCTCCATCATTCAAACAGGGATTGGGGTTGCAGTGATCACTAATATTACACTTTTGGAACTGATATCCACCACTACAGGATGCTTCAGTATGTAAGTTTATTTTCTTGTCATTAATATGCAAATCTTGCACACAACCAACAAAATTTGTTCCGATGACAAGGTTTGTTGAAAAGCTAGGCAGTGCCGAGTTAGCTGTCTTTTCATCTTTCTTTCCATTCACAGTCAGAGAGAGGCCATTACTACCTGCTGCGATGCTAAATTCCACCTTTATCCACAAACCACTCTTTACTTCAAGTTGACTAAATCCAAAGTTCACAGACAGTGTCTCTTGACCCCTCACAACCAGCTCCACAAAACGCTCTTTAAAGTTGACTTTCAATGTGTCGCTACCTGATCCCCATGTCATGACTGTACCTTGTTTTGCATAGGTTCGGAACATCAGTCTGCCCTTATAAGGACTACTTGAAGAAGCCAGTGTTTTTGTACATTTTGACTTTTTCTCAGTAAATGTTACTGGTACAAAGTCAAAAGTAGGGCACTGAAACACAACATTATTTCGAATACCTGTGTCTTTACTGAGGAGGTTGATAATCTCATTATTAATGTTGAGGCTAAACTTTCTGAGACAGCCTTCGAAATTTGTTTTTGAGCGAATACCCCTAAGCCCTGTTTGCATTGTGCCACCTACAAAGAGGGATCGATCGAGATCAAGTTTCTTATATTTTGACACTGTATTAGCCTCATCATGAACCTGTTTCCCTTGGTCAAGAAAGATTTGTGCTTGGGAGCCAGTGCGCTCAATTAAAACGCTATGGAAGGTACCATCAGCAAGTTCATCTCCAAGGTAGACTTCATGTTCATCATCTCTTAGTTGATAACTACCCAGGCTAGCACTGTACCTGAAGTAACAGAACAGATTGTTTAATTGTTAACCTTTTCCTGATCAATCAACATCTCAGCTCTCTTCATTTTGCACAAACATGATCTTACTGTAAGAGCAAATTTGCAGTAGGATCAACTACGATGGTGGGCAACTCAAAAAATTCGATTTTTCTAAAACCACACCAAATTGAAGGTTTAGGGGCACTATTCACAAAAACATTATTTTAAGTATAATCAGTTAAATACTTTTTTGCAAGGCATCTTTTTCTTATCAAGGCCCAAAAGACCATAAAATCGATCCAAAAATTGATAAGAAATCGGGCTCTATTTCGAACCCAGATAATTATCTCATATCAAATTTTAATTTTACAGTTGTTTTCTAGTTTTTCTACTGTATATTGAAGCATTTAGAAATCCAATTTGAAAAACTTTGAATTTTCACGAGTTGCACGCTGTAGTTGATCCTACTACAAACTCAATCACAAGTTCTTTGAAGAGATAGAAGAAAATAAAAATATCACAATGATATATAAAAACAAAAGTTGTTCAATGTGTCAAAAATATTTTATAATGGGTTCAGATTGGTCCAAGAATTTGGTTGTTAAGTGCATAGATCTGATCTCCATATCTGGGACAATATTTATAGTTTCAGTCATTGTTAATGAGTTGACTTTTATTTGATTGGCAGTTTGAGACAAAGGTTTCTTTATTTAAGGTCCCAAAGGTGATTAGATTTGAAAAGGTTTGTTTGTAAACATTACGTCATCTGAAGTCCAACTATAAACAGGCTTGTCAATTGAAAAAATATAATAATTTACAAGTGTAAGGTAAAAGCATTTTATTTGCAACAGTTGAGACAATATTTAATGGAACATAGCACTTTTTAGTATATATCAAGGCAATGCTGATGTCTATTTTCACCCACTCTGTGACTGGCTCCCATACAATAACTTGTGATACCCATGATAATTATTAGCTGATTTGGAAGCATCAGTGTTTTAATATATGAAAAAAGTTTACATTGTATTGTTTCTTTGAAAATAAATCACATTCCTTGGTAAATACTAAAACAACTATCACCCAATTGCAAGTTGTTGACTAAGTACTATTGCATGATGATTTCATGTATGCAAAAGTTATCTTTCACCCATTTAGCTCCAATCCAGTAATGACAAAAGTCAAATTGGTAAAATCTTTCAAACAAGATCCAATCGTTTTAATTTTTTTTTTTGTTCTGTTTAATCCATTTGCAGCTTCACATAACTGCATTATATATGATGAGCTGTACAAAAAGTTAGATTATCTAATTATTTGGATGGGGCTGAAATTTTAAACTATTTCTGGATTCTGTAACAACAAACTATCAACAAATTTACAGAACTAGACCAAAAAGGGTTTCCTGCACATTACTGCTCTACATCTTGACACCAGAAGAAGGAATTATGATACACTGAGGTGTAAACTTGAACAGAAAGGTTTTAAATTTCTTTTGCTGAGGGCGATCAGTATTCATTATAATATAAAATGTTGTGTGTTTAATGTGATCTGTAAAAAGTTTTTTTAAAAACTGTAAAAACAATACCAAATTTTCTTCTTCAGGGAATAATGACATTTAAAAAAATTCAAACACTGGTACCAGTCACTTATTGAGAGTCTCAGAAGAGATTCAAAAGTGGGACATAAAAATTATCCTTGTGGAAATTAAGCCCTTTAATCTTATGCACACTATGTGTAAATTCCATTTGTTAAAATGTTATTTTCATTATAATAAGCCTTTGAAGTTTTAAAAGCTTGTTTTTAACAAAATTCTTTTGACTTAGCATTCCAAGCATAGTGAGTTGAGCTTTACCAAAACAATTAATACATGTAAATCCTTAAAAAGGATAAATAATCACAATGTCAGCTACTCAAATTCAACACCAATAATTGATTTTCAAAATTTACTTGCTAACTAGATGTAAAAATTTTAAAAACCAGTTTAAATTATTCTCAAAAGCTGTTAAATATATTGTCTTGTAGTTACAAAGAACCGCCATTTTATCACTTACCTTAACTTTCCTCCTACAAGTTCAATGGTGATGAAATCTGAAACACTTCCTCCTGAGCTACTACCATGGAAGATTAAACCAATAGGTTGTATTGTTCTGAACTCAAATGATATTATATTTTTTTCTGTACTAATCTGTCGAGAAGGGTCAGAAATCTTGCGTTCAATATAAGCCTGGCCATTAAATTGGGCTTCGCTTACCTCTGTAGAAATGACAAAAAGAAGGAATTAACAGCCATGGAAAAAAATGTAGGTAACATAAACTGTTAATTTATACTCTACCAAATTTGTTTTCAAAGTGAGTATGCATTGTGAGAAGTTTGACTGTTCAAACGAAACTCATGCTCCCTCTTAACATAAACAAGTTAATAACTAAAGGAATAAAACTTAATAATAACAATAATTATCTTTGAATAAAAATGTTAAAAATAAATTTATTTATAATTTAATTCAAGGCAAAAACTAAGAATCAGATAAGGTACGGTAGTCTGGTTACACAGAGACTGCAGTGAAAATTGGAAGCCATCCCAGGATGCATTTGCAAGGTTAGTATGAACGGCACAACCAGCAAGCTAAAACAAGTTTTTACAAAAACTGTTCAAAGCCATGAAATTACATTATTACAATAGCAACTTTACCACAAACTAAGATTGTTTTGAATTGTCACAGTTGGAACTTTTCAGTCGATGATGTTTTGCTCACATTAGCTCTTCACTTGAACAACACGTTCCATGTGGTCATTGGTGTCAATTATTGGGGGGGGGCACAGTGGAAATTGGAAAATTGGTTAACAGTCAATTATCCGGTGAACATTGCGCTATGTAATGTGTACAATAATTCATAAAACCCGGGTGCATATCCAGAAATCTAGGGAAAACTGCAGAGCATATATATCGTGGGGCTATGATTGTGAATAGCATAACCCAACAAGCTTTCTAGAGGGGTTTGGGGACTTGCTACCCCGGAAAATTTTGAAGTTTTGAACTTCTGAGAGTGCCGGAAGTGCAGTATTTTTATCAGTCCAAGCAAAACTTTCAATTTTTTATCATTAATTTCCGTTTTCTTCAGCAAAACCATTGGTTGATTTAAAGCCCATGCACCTAGCCCCATATAACACTCTACGTGCATTTTACAAAGGCTGACTCATTTTCAATAAGGCATACAAAATAACAGCATCTTTTACAGCCTTACATGGAGATTACCCTTTCTTATAAACAAAAAAACTGAACTCATATCATGACTATCTCAAAAAGTATACATTTTGGGTACATGGAATTTCCAAAATATTACGTATAGCGAGCCAGACATTACGAATGGCTCTATGAGTTGTGTTTTTGTTTATTTATGATCAATATTTTTGTTTATTTCTTAGATCGAATAAAAACATATTTTAGTTATTGCCTTTTTTTTAAATAAGTGATTGTAAAATCTATATTACAACATTTTGCCGATAGATAGCCCTTTGTAAAAGTTAGTTGTTCCACTAAAAGAGGGGGGGAGGGGCAAATGTTGCTTTGTTAGGAGGCCTGCCCCCCCTCCCCCCCCCCCCAACCTGATTATTGGTGGCCAGTGTCCCCCAGCCCCTCCGGTTCTGCTGCCCATGGCAACTTAAAATTTCCAACTATTTTTTTAAAGCCTTTTCTAGGTTTTTCTTTTTCATTGAACTACCTTTTTTCACCCAAACCAAAAGTGCTTGTATTTGATGGGCTTTTGAAGCCTGATTTTTATTACCTTAATCATTTTCAAATACCATATTTTTCATTATATCCTTGAAGGCTAAACAGAAATTCACTTACATCCTGCTTTTCAACTCAAAGTCTGTACAACCATCAGAAAAAATAGGATACCTTTCCCTTACTCCAAAAGCTGCCAACAAGATGTGAGTTGTTTCTGTCTATCAAAACTTGGTGTACAAAGATCTCAGAACGTTTTATAGGCAGACAAGAAAGATATTGTTACCTTATGTTACAAAGAAATCAAAATTGTTTCTCCTTACAACGTTCAGCTATGATACTTTTACCTCACAGCTTCGACCTCTTGGGCTCAGAGCTGCCTGTTAGCATTTCATTTACTTGTTTTTTTTTTTACATTTGCTCATCGATCCACATTTATCAAAATACCAATATTTTCGAAAAAAGTTTCTGAATAAAAAGAAGTAGAGAGAACATTTTTGATGGCAAGAATTTGTTGTGTTGACAACAGATTTTCTTAAATATATCTCATTAAACATCTAAAGAATTTTATACCAGAGTTGAGACGTTCAAACCAATTCATAGCTTATATCATAATCAAAACTCAAAACAAACTGGTTATGATAAAGTGAAACTGTTGTGCGCTTTGCGAGTCGTCTGTTACATCCTGATTAAACCTTCGAATTTGTCATCTTTCCAGAGGAAAATATTCCACGTATGCAGGAGCAAGGCCGATTAAATCAATCAGATAGTATTACATACAAATAACACTTTCCAGTTAACTCTTACAGAGACTACACCAAAGTAGACTTTACCGAGATGTTCATTATCGTGAGCATACACCATACAAATCGAACACTGTAAACTCCTAAGAATTCTTATCAAAACGAGTTCGAACGGTAGTAAACTAAACTTGGCGAACAGCGAAACGGACAAGGTTACTAAAACTAACAAAACAGCATCACAAAACTGGATTAAGAACTAAAATGAAACCAAAGCACTAAAAACGTGCAGCTACGGTAGGCTATTGAAAGAAATTTCCAAGGAATAGACAAGAAAGTCCATGATTATACAAAACATTGAATGCGGAACTGTCGATAATGTAGTCAACCAACACCAAAAAAAAAACAACTAACACAATTAAGTTTGCAAGTAGCAACACAGGTTTCTCAGCAGAAAAACCGACAGAAAAAACATTTCTTTCACATAATATAAAATAATAGATCACGATATGTTCTTGAAGCAGCACTTTATTGTACCGAGTACCAATATATATAACGTATATATAATACCATGACGGGGGAAGAGCGTATTTCAAATATATGCCTGAAGAGACGATAAACAAAACTTTGAAATCAAATTTTGATTGTACACCTGCAAACTACCAAAACATTTCGACAAAAAAGTGTTAATCTATTCTTCAAAAGCTTTATCAGTGTTGCACGATTTTATTTTTCCCCAATAAAAGCTTTCGAAATTGAAAGAACTCGTCTCTCTCGACGGATAAACGATACTAAAAGACATATTTATGCTCAAAGGCATTAATGCGGATGGTTTCTTAACCTTGATTCAAAGGTTTAGCAAAATAGAATAAGAATTTTCTACAAAGTACCATATTCTGCATTTCTATAATAAGAGTCAAACTGTGTGGATCATCGAAGCAAAATCATCGAAGCAAATCTCAAAGCGAGTTTAAGACCTCTGGAGTGTAATATTCGCTTGGTATCAACACAAAGCTACATTCTTCACAAAACTTTGAGTCAGTTTGGTTGGTTAAGTTCTGAGAAAATAATCACACTCATTAGATAACCACAAATTTGGAATGGTCTTATTAAATTCGAATGTTTATTTCGTAGTAAGTTGCGGTAGTGATTGTAGATTTCAAGATCAAAGCATAGAGACAGAGTCCATGCTACATTAATTGTTAGAATAATTTAAATATCCTGCAACAGTCCTCCAAAAATTCATGTAAACTCTGAGTAACTAAATGAATCAATTTTAATGCCGAAATTTAGTTGTTATCTGCGTCTGTTGTTGCACGAAGCTGTCGTTGCTAGAGCCTTACAGGTTGCAAGCCGTTAATATAGCTGGGGGACGCGCCTCCGATCAAGACAACGACCGCGTCATGAATATAATACGCACACAAGTACTTTGAACATAGCAGTCAACAAAAGCCACAGATTGTTACTCACCGACTTTATCTCGATCATCTTGGGCAGTACATAAACCTCCGATCAACAAAAGTAGCGAAATCGCCACAAAGCCCTTCATCTTGAGCAAGGACTTATCTCGGAGTTCCCAACGAACGCCGAAAACCACGCTACAAGGAACTGGTCACGTGGTGTTCGGACCACTATAAAATTCTTCGATAATCGGGTCATAGATTTCGAGGCATTCCATTGGCTGATCTTATTTTCGGTACGTTGCGAACATTTTCGTCAGAATTTCGCTTCTTTTGTTTTTGAGTTGACAGCGCCCTTTGGTGTAACACAATACAACCAAAAATGGCGGGAGAGAGACTTAACGCGGCGATATGTTTTTCAAAACGATTGTTGTTCGCAAATTTACAAAAAAAACGAGCTTGAATGCAAAAGTATCAATCTCTCCGAGTTGAATTTATCGTATACAGGATATATTTGGCTGTGCCTAAACTCGATCGACCAGAAAAGTCTGTCTGGATTGTGTCCACCAAACAAGTTAAACGAATACTGAATATTTCACTTTCTGATACTAGTTTGAAAATCAACGACAAAACTGGCATTTTACAGTTTCAGTTAAATTTATAAAACGTATAGAAAAGTCTAAGTTATTCCTGGGAAATGTATGTTCGATATCATATACAAGGCAACTTCGTAAATTCTTAAAATTAAGATTTATAATGGAAGCGAAATATCCCACAGTACTCTTATTTCACTGACAGGTTAACATTTGCAAACGAGAGTACACTAGCACTTTCGACAGTTTTTAAGACTTTTACAGATTTTAAGTACAATATATACATGACGGATGTACTTCTTTTGTCTACTTGACAAGTCCGCCTTAATTGATGTTTGTCTTCCTGTAAAAATAAACGCCTAGCAAAACGATACTTCATTCCCATTGGTTTGTGATTGAACAACGATAAGTATCCAAAACACTTCATCGACTTTAATAGTCACCTGGGCATTTCATTGTTTCTAAAGAATTACAAATAGTTCAGTGAAAAAGTATCACGAAAAAAGAGGCTTCCGTGTACGCCTCTGGAGTTTGTTGTGTTGTGTTTTTTTACCTTTGTTCAGTAAAAAAACTAGCTTGACTTATTTACATGTTCTTATTATGAACGATGTTCGTGCAAGACGCTGTATTTCCTTATTATTGCATACTGACAGCTGTCACGAACATTGCATAACGTCTCAAAAAAACTGAAACTTGTCACGGTGGCGTGAAGAAAAGACTATATCTCAAACTAAATGCATCTACTCAACCGGAATTTAGCTCACCTTTGACACCTTTGTTTAAAGAAATGAAGTCAAAGATCTGTTATGCTAAATATATTATGACTCAATTTCATTTTCTGTAAAATTTATCAATAAAAAGTCATCTACATTTCTAGGAAGTTTTTATAAAACTGTTCAGTGAGTTCTAGTATTGAAGAGTATATATTTTTATTAACTTAAAAAGTTTATAGATTAAAAGTTTTCCAGGATGCTGACGTTTCGAGCAGACTAGTCCTTCGGGGCAAACGCAAATTTACTTGCCAACGCTCGAAGTGTCACAATCTTTAAAACTTCCGATGACGAAGATTAGAGCTATTTTAAGTTCATCATAAATTAGCTAAATACCTTACAGAAAGCACTTACACCGAGTATTGTCTTTGCATAGCAACAAATTAGCAATGTGGTTTTCCTTACGTCTACAGTATTTATATATATACTCTAAAGCGTAGTAAATGTTGTCAGTGCTATAATTAAACACAAAACAAAAGTTGTTGGTCGTCGTCACATGCACAACTTCGTGTTTAGAACACAAGGTTATATACCCCGTTCCTTCAATTATCTTGTTAACTTGCAATTGTTTCTGTTGAAAACTCCATTTCTGAAAACCTAGATTATTAAAAATTTGGGGTTAAAGTATTCCTGGACCCAATTAAACCCTAACGTCTAATGTGTGGACAGGGAACTTTAGTATATACCAAATCAGTGTATAGCTTTTTTCGCGCGCTCTGATTGGTTCCTGAAACAGTAAGTATTCAAGAATATCTACTGTTTTGAGAAAGCTGTCAAAATGGCGACTCGTCACTTGACAATCTCGGAAGAGGAAATTCACAGAAAAAACAATTCATGCAGCCATACCCTTTAAACACAAAAAAAGGGTCATCAAGATCAGACTGCAACCGCACCACAACAACAGAGATGGCGGCAAAGTCACAGTAGATCAGCCATCACAGAACAGCCAGTGAGCCGGCTAATCCGCGATGCCATAATCTTATCATTGATCAGCTGTATAAGAAGAAACCATTACAGTCTACATTATCGTCTGACTTATTATGACGGACATGATGCAGTGCTTAGAAGTTTCGTTAATGTTTGTGTTACCATTTTACTCGTTTAATACTTTCTGTTAAATAATAGTAGCAAAAACAATTTGGTTTGTTGTCTCGCAATTGTTGTAAATTGCGTGCCATTCACGGTAGTGCTGCGTGCCATTCACGGTTGAGCTGCGTGCCAGTCACGGTGGTGCTGCGTGCCATTCAAGGTATTGCTGCGTGCCATTCACGGTGGTGCTGCATGCCATTCATAGTGGCGTTGCGTGCTAATCATGGTGGTGCTACGTGCTATTCACGGTGGCGTTGCGTGCTAATCTTGGTGGTGCTACGTGCTATTCACGGTGGCGTTGCGTGCTAATCATGGTGGTGCTACGTGCTATTCACGGTGGCGTTGCGTGCTAATCATGGTGGTGCTACGTGCTATTCACGGTGGCGTTGCGTGCTAATCATGGTGGTGCTGCGTGCCATTCACGGTGGTGCTACTGAACTTACGTGCGACATGCGAGCTCAATTGCTAAATCCCGATAACCTCAAATCACATAAACCTTTTCTTCGAAGGCAGAGCTCTTGTAATATCTGTACATTACTTGTTTCCTGCTTGTATTATTGCACTATGGTATGTTTTTCACATTTTTGTATCTTTAAAAGGCGCCTCCTCGTCTTGAGCTTTGGCTGGACTAGCTAAAAGACCCCCAGCCTTTCTCTGAGCGTTCCGAGCGTCATGGAGTGTCTCAAGTGTTCCCAGTCCAAGTGTCTCGGGCAGCAGGCAGGAGAGAAACCCTGCTATCAAGGAGCATATACTCATAACCGCGAAGGGTAGAGTGGGGTGCTGTTTATTCTGGAAAAATATAATGAGCGCTTCGTTCACTCAACTTGTGTATACCAGAAAATACCTATAGGACTTAATAAAATGTAGTCTTGCAAGTAACTATACGCAAACTATAGACTTAAGAAGGTAGCTTATTGGTAAAAGAACTGTAACTTTGGAGTTGAACTATGCTAATAGGAATCGCGCTAGGCTTGCCTGACACATGTGTTTAGTCACTAGTTGGGGTCTCATTCATGCTATAAAACCAATTATTATAAACAAACAACTGGATATTGAATTTTAAGCGATTTGATTGGTTCCCTACTCACTATTATTTTATCATATAAATGCTTTTGACCATATTTAGCTGCGAAAATCAAAACCAGAGCTGTGTTTACAATTTTTCTCGCCCGAAAAAATCAAAGCAATGGCGGAAAACTCGAGATTTGTCGAGGTTTCGAGCGGTGAAATAGAGAAACTCCTTGAAGACTCCATTCCCAGC
>JAOBRD020719417.1:0-14357 GCA_027575215.2 Hydrozoanthus sils
TCGGATGCCCCTTTTTTCTATGTATCTATCGTATAGGAGGATGTGGTGCGGTGGATGGATGGAGGATGGATGGATGGATGGATGGATGAATGGATGGATGGATGCCGGATGGATGGGTAGATGGATTTGAAGAAAACTGGAGAGGCTGCGTAGAACTGGTAACTAGTTGAGCTCATTACACTTAAAATGTCAAAATGTCTGTTGATCAGTGAAAGCTCATTAACGTGCGACAATGACAGGCCGGCAAATTTATTTTCTTTGTATTACAATCCTTGCATGTTTGAACTTGGTATTTTTTTTCACAATAGAGAGATTTGGGCATAAGTTGATCCCTTCTTTTTATCAAATTGAAAGAAAGCCACAACATGTTCGCGGCTTAAATGTTCACATATGGTATGGTCTGTGCTTAAACACGGCTTTCAAACTACGAGAACATCCAACTTTTCCTAGAGAACCACAGTTTAGAAAAACCGTTGATAGAAGCCAAACTGCACATCAATTGAAGGATTACGGACAAAGATTATTCGGGTTTTTACACCCAAATGTCACAGGAAGATATGAGTTCGAAATATTGAGTGGCTCATCCGTCGAGCTTTGGTTAAGCACAAGTGAAAGATGGGAAGACAGTCAATTGACTGCGCAAAGCAGTGGCATTTCCAGAGAGAATTCGACACTAAAGAGATACCGATCTACTGAAATAAATATGCAAGCAAGAAATAAATATTTCATTGATGTCTATCATGGAAAATCGGGAATGGGAAACCCGCATTTTGGACTGTTGTGGAAAGAACCTAACAAGACACAGTTCGAAATAATTCAAGCAGATTTTCTGTCGTTTTATCTCAATGAAACTGAACAAGATGGACCTAAGAAATATGCACGCAAGATTCCTGGTTCCATTTCTACTCAAAGACAAAGAGAAACGACATCGCTGTTGAATCAACAACTAGTCTGGAAAGGTGCTCGCTATTTAGCAACTGAGACTCTTTCTGAAGTTCTTCCACACTGTCAGTACAATCCTAGTTATCTTGTGTGGAAAAAGCTACGAGTTCAGTGGGCGGCAGTTTATACCCACTGGCACCCAGTGAGAACGTACCCATTTTTACACTTAGAAAAGATCCTGGGAAGTAGAAACCATTCTCTGTCGAAAGAGGAAGCTGAACATGTCGTTGCCCTCTTCATGAGATCCTTGTCAAACAAAACTTCAAGGTAAAAAAAGATTAGCAGGACTTTATTTAACTGACACTGACTATGTTTTGTTCTGTTTAGATTTATATAGTCGGATAGAATAAGAAAATTGCAGTGCAAAGCTTTTATTACTTTTATTATTATTCTTGTTTGCCCGAAAATCTGTTTGAGTGTGAAAGTTAACTGTATTTTTTCTGCTTTTTTCTCGATTTTTCTGCAGCTATCAGTTCCGGTTCGTCTGTACCGATTTTCTAAGGTCTTTCTGTTTTATTGACGCTCTTTAGTTGGTTGAAACTACATACAAATCCCGAGAACCCCGGCTACAAAAGCCTGATCAGATCAGGGCCTGATTCTTTTGAGCGCTCTGATCAGATACATGACGGAACGCGCCGCGCGTCTCACAGAATCGACACTTTTAACAAACTGCAATTCATCGAATTCAAAACTAAACGTTGCCTTTTCTTGTTCTTTTCTGTTGTCTCTTGGATTCATGTGTATAAGTGTGTTGTCTATGACAAAACTTCTACGGCAAATTTTTAGAAAATCCTCTTTTAATGAATAGTGAGTGTGGTTTTTATGGTTATATTATAACATAGATGAACGCGCACAAGAAAACCGCAATACCGACCAATTTTTAGACTCATTCAAACCTTTTCCAATTAAAACTCTGTTAGTCTTATAGGTGTCAGATCTAGCAGCTTGTTTTCTTAATGTATGTATACAATTGTGTACCCAAATGTGTGTTTTTGCACTTTATTTATGGTTCTGATTTCAAGCTGGTTTGAACATCATTAAATTTTAAAACAGATTCATTCTCAGATAGCTTCAAGCTCAGGAAAGTTACTTATTTTCACTGAAAAAAGAAACTGTCTTCGTTAAACGTATTAGTTTAGACGATGACAAAGTTTCTCCACCCGTTTGGTGACTTGCATCAATCAACTGACCGTATTTTAAATTCATTAATTTTTGATCATTAAATTAAAGCATACAGATTATCCACACCACATTGACACATTGATAAGTTAAAAGCTATGATTGCTTTCGAATATGTCTCATCAAAGAGAAACCATTTTTCAAAATCGGTAAAAAAAGATTGGAAAGTTCGCAAGTATCTTATGTACAATGGTTCCCTAACAAGAAAAAATTATTAAGTTATCATAAATGCCAGTAACCTTCATATGGTCAGTCCAACCTTGAGAAACTCGTCCGCCAAAACCGACCGAGAGTTCAATCGCTCGTATAGTCTCAATATGGTTTGGTGATAAAAACTAGTATTAGCATAAAAACACCGATTTTTGAAAACTCTGGCTCCTCCGTCACTTATGTCGTTTAAAACTCAACTAAAGTGCGACTAAAGTACGAAGTTTGAAATCATGTCGAGCCAGAGTTGTGTATACGCTTTTTTAGAACACTTTTACAAGAACGAGGCTAAGATTGGCGAAAATTTAAGAACAATTTAAGAACAAGCTGAGCATCAGGCTGGATTGCTAACTCTCTTTAAAGCTTTACTGAGCTTCGATCTTTAACTGAATAATACAGAACGAATAAGAAATGCTTCTTAGTTTATAATCACTGGAAACCATCTGGGGAAAATGACTCATAGAATGCACGATAAATCCAGCCGCTGGGATGAGCTGATCAAATTCGTTTTCCAATATATGTATTGCAATACCTTAGGCTTAGTTCTTCTTCAAACCACACATAGAAATAAGAACAATTTAAGAACAATTCGAGGTTCAAATTGCCAAAAAAATAAGAACAATGAGCCTCGGATAAATTTACGGGTTCTTATAGAAAAAAAAGCATGTAGCACGACTGCCTTTGTCGTGTTAACTACACGACTCCGATTTGTGTCGCGTCGCACTTTAGTCGCACTTCAGTTGAGTTTGGCACAATGTAAGCGCAACGTTAGTTCGTCGTTTGAAACGGCCTTACCAGTGCAAATAAGTCTGCCCAGTAGGGGCTAAACCAAAGATACACAGTCAAAACAATTTTTTGTTTTCTTCAACAGAAAGTTTAGGCTCCAATCTATTGAGAGTGTCGAGGCAAAAACTGACTTGCGAAAAGGAAATCGCTATCTTCTCGAATTAAAACTCCTACAAACATCAGATAACAAAACTGTTCATCTTTCTGAGTACGTTTATCAACCAATTAAAGCAAACCATTTGTGTTTTCCTGCGGGCCTTCAGTGGAGCAGTACAGCGGATATCTATTTTGTGGTCACGGCAAAGAATCAGGGAGTCTGGGTCCAACATCTGATCGATAACATGGCCCGAATTTACCTTGAAACCAACGACGAGCACATTCATCTTGTGATCTTCGACTACAAAAGCCCGGATATTGATTTGAACATGGCCTTAAGAGGAAGTGGCTTGAGGCGCTATACTGTGATAAGCAAACCAGGAGTATTTATTAAAACGCAAGCATACAACGAGGCTGTCAGTTCGGTGCAAGATCCAAATGCTATTATCTTTCTACTTGATTTGCATCTTGACATCTCAAGTAACTTTCTCCACAGCATACGAAAGGTAACTACCACTCGACGCATCATCATTTATCTCTTACGAGCTTTATTCAAGACTTCTCACTTTGTCAGATAGTAGCATCTGCCTCTGTGAACACTTCCTCCTTTTGTCGTAGTTCCTCCCCTGTAAGCACTTCTTCTGTCAGTACCTCCTTTATACGTCATTACCTCGTTCCCTTATCAGTACTTCTTTCCCCTCTCAGCATATCCTCTCTGTTAGCACTTTTTCCCTCTCTCAATACATCCACCCTCAGCTGTCAGTACATCCTCCTTCAAGCCTCAGCTGTCAGTACATCCTCCCTCAACTGTCAGCGCATTCTAGCTGAGCTGTGACTACCTCCTTCCTCAGAACATCCTTCTTCTGTCTGCACCTCTTCACTCTATTAAAGCACTTCTTCCCTTTGTCAGCATTTTTTCCTCTGTCAGTACATCCTCCTTCAACTGTCAGTACATCTTAGCTCAGCTGTGAGTACCTCCTTCCGCAATCAGCACACCCTTCTTCTGTCAGCACCTCTTCCCTCTGTAAGCACTTTCTCCTTCTGTCAATACGTTCTTCCTCAGCTGTCAGTACACCCTAGCTCAACTGTGAGTTCCTCCATTCTCAGTCAGTAATATTCTTCTGTCAGCACCTCTTCCATCTGATAGCACTTTTTTCCTCTGCCAGTACATATTAGCTCAATTGTGAGTAACTCCTTCCTCAGTCAGCACATCTTTCTTCTGGCAGCACCTCTTCCCTCTGTCAGTACTTTTTTCCATCTGTCAGTAAATTCATCCTCTGTCAGCATTTCCTTTCTCTGTCAGTACTCGTTCCCGTCAGCAACTCTGCCTGTACGTACTTTCTGTCAGTACCTTTTGCCTGTGTTTGTAGCTCCTCTCAAGGCCAGTGCTTCCTCCATGTTGCCAGTACCCGGCCGTCCCTCTATCAGTACTTTCTTCCTATTTCACTTCCTTCTTCTTTCAGCACCTCCTCCCTTCGCCTGTACTTATTCCCCCTGTCATTACCTTGTCCTTCGGCAAGTATCTCTTCCTTGTGCTTGTAGCTTCTCCCTCTGTCAGTACTTCTTTCCTTGGTCCGTACAGCTTCTCTCTGTCAGCACCTTTCCCCACTGTTGTGCTTCCTTTTACTGTAACTATCCATTCCTCTTCTGTCAGCACCTCTTTCCTGCAAGTATTTCCTCCCTCTGCCAGTGCCAGTTCCTCTTCAGTACCTCTTCTTTTGACAGTACTTCCTCTGTCAGTATTCCTTCTTTCTGTCAGTACGGTCCTTCCTTCTGTCAGCACCTTTTAACTCTCTCTGTCATTACCTCCTTCCTCTGTCAGCACCCGTTCCTCTTTCAGTAGCACCTCTTCCCTGTCAGCACTTCCTCCCTCTGCCAGTATACCTCCTCCCTTTATCATTACTTCCTTCCTCTGTCATCATCTTCCTTCTTTGTCATTTCTTCTTTCCTCTTTCAGTACTCCTTCCTTCTTTCAGTACCTTTTAGTTCTCTCTGTCGGCACTTCCTTCCTCTTCAATATGCCCCCTTCCTCTATCAATACTTTCCTCCTCTATCGGTAACCATTCCTCTTTCAGTACCTCCTCCCTCTGTCAGTACCTTTTGTCTCTGTCAGCTACGTTTACTCATAAATTTGCTCTGACATTTTCCTCCAGCATTGCATCAAAGGAAAAATGGTTTATACTCCCATTATTGTTCGTCTTGACTGTGGCAGCTCCTCAAGCGATCCCTCTGGCTTCTGGGAAAACAATGGCTTCGGTCCAATTGGAATTTACAAAGAAGACTGGGACAGGATTGGTGGATTTGTAAAGCATAGAAAAGGCTGGGGAGGGGAAGACTGGGACATAATGGATAGCATTATTGAGCATGGGCTCGAGTATGAACGCATGCGCACACCTTATGTCTATCACTATTACCATTCCAAAAAAGGAATGTGGAAAGTGTGATTATCTAACAAACTATCGCCGATAAACGCCTGCGCACTCAACCCGTACACTAACCTTCTTTGATAGAGACGCGTTCTTGATTTTGGTTGAAATAGAGTACTGGACGAAAACTTAAAAAACAAGAGTAGTTAATAATATTTAACGAAATTTTGTGGTTCGTAAAAGAGATTAAGTAACACAGCCAATTGGAGGCCCGGAAACCCGCTCTAATGCTTTGCAAATAAGCCATTTGCAGGAATTGGTCAAGCGTTCATTTACCCCACAGCATATCTTTAGATATACTTAAAAAGCCTGTCATTGTTGCAATTTCGACATTTTTAGCGGCGACCGACTAACTTGAAGCAAAACGTTTGCTTTACACATTATTCTCATTACTTTTGTCCCCTAAGAGCATTCTTCCTCTCTTTAATGTGTGTACTACATACTTTTCTAACACTGCTTCATAATAAAAAAAACCCTTATATTTTAAGTTTTTTCTAGTCAAGCTTTTTATTCCCTTAAATTTGAAGTATTATATTAGGTTAAGAATATGATCGTCTACTGTACCGGGCCCATTTGTTCGAAAGACGATTAGCCCTAATCCAGGGTTAAATACCATAACAACCAATAGGTTTTGTTAAGAGTTAATCCTGGTTCAAAGTTAATCGGCTTTCGAACAACTGGCCCCAGAGGTCCTTAGCGAAACAAAGTGTTAAAGTGTATACGGAAGTGAAAAATTTTATTACTTCAGTGAATAGACCTTGCTAAATCAGAGTAGCGGCGTAAACATTTTGTCAAAATCTTCCATGGTTCTTGAGATATTACCATTAAAAGTTTTCAATTAATGACGTCACGAGAGGTTCTAACAAATTTGCATTTTATTCAAATCTGCTGACAGTCCATAACATTTAGATGTATTGGAGCCAAACCTACACTGATGACCTATCTACCTCAAGATACATCAGCAGCCCAAGTTTGGCTTAAGTGCAACCAAAGGTTATGGATTGGCAGCAGATTTTAAAACGGGCACTCTAAGGGAAAAGGTCAAAACAATGGTGCTTCCTAGGAACCCAATTTGGGGGTGGGGGGGGGGGTTATTATATGCTGCCACCCACCACCTTTTTTCCAAAAGGCTGAATTTCAGGAGCAAATATCATGTTCAACAAAATAGATATTGATAAAGTGCTTGCACCAACGCCTTCTTTGTGGAGAGAGGAGTCCATAATACAATAAAAACCAATACCCCTAAATCAGGTCATGAGAAATTGAGCTCTGAAAAAGTGGTGGGGTGGGGTAGGGAGTCTGCGCCGCCACCCACCACCTCCCCCGACAAAACTGGGTTTCTTAAAAATACCATTGTTTTGACTTCTTCCCTTAGAGAGGTCACCTTTGTCTCCTTCGCAGCCGTGTGTTTGACTTCAATTAACCCAATCCCTTCCCGCCAAGTGCTAGTGGAGAGGAAGCGGGGAGAATGGCACTACCTTATTTAGGAAATTAACAATAGGGAGATTTAGCATCGCGTATACGCGAGACGCGAACGTGAAATGTGATCACGTCAGCAAGAACTTCCCGCGTCTACCGTTTCACGTTTGCCGTACGTGCGCCAAGGTAAGGGTTTTCGCGTTTGATATTTACGTGATGAGATTTTTTGATCTTTCTTCAAGCATGAAAATAGATTTTAAGTGGTAAAGAAGGTAAAGGGATGTTATGCTTAATGTTCATTAGCTAAATTGAAGAAACAACACAAGAAATTGTTCGGATGGTGCCAATTGGCTATTTTCAACAACGGGAATCAAACAACTGTTAATCTTTTTTTCTTTGCTAATACGTACTTTCAGAATAAGATTTTTATTGCTTTTAATTTACTTGACACTAGATTCCAGTCTAATTCGAGTCGCAAATTGATGTTTGCCGTCTCACGTATACGCGGTGCTAAATCTCTCTAATGCACTTTAGTAACGCGATTTTGGAAAATTCGCGTTAATTAAATGTATCTTTATAAATATTGATGTAAATTTTATGCGCGTTATTTCATAACATTGTCAATTTAAAATACCATTTCATTATAGAAAAAATCAAAATCTCATGACTCCTCTATAGGCTATCAGAATACAAGGGAGAGTTTCCCCATTAGATCCATTTGAGCACTGAATCCTAAAAGTTAACAACTGTAAACACTTTCTTTCCTCCATGGGACATTTAGAGTTATATGTATTGTGAGATTTGTAAGTGCAGAAGTGTAAATCGCGAGTTTACAGAAATCGAAGTGAATAAAGTAAGATGCTTATCGTAAAAATTCGCGTTAATTTAATGCATGTGAACCTAATTTTTGAAAAATTCGCGTTAATTTAGGGAAACGGTTGATTTTCGTCGCCTTGTCAACGTGCCTTGTTAATTTCCTATGAGAAAGTAATACAGCTACGAAACTCTCAAGATATCAGATAGATACTTGTAGAGAATGTAGTGGCCTTGCAGGCAACCTTCGGAGGCATTTGAAGCTCTCTTCGCACCCAACTCCCTTGTTTTATGGGAGCCAACTCAGGGCAAGCGCCGTCCTGGAAGATCCTGATCAGCTCCGAGAATATTTGTGGACACCCTTAAGAGAGATGTAGGGGATGCCAACATTGCCTTTGAGCTTGCCGCCCGCATGACAAACCTTGTCGGCTTGGAAAGGTGTGCTGCCCGCTTGGTTAAGGCCGCCCCAGTACAAGTACAACAACTAGTCAGTAAGTTGTAGTAGTAGGAACACTTAATAGTTTAGATGATCCAAAAATTCTTCCTTTCAAACTACTGCGACTGGGCTATATTAAACGAGTCAAAATATTTTGTTGAGTGCATCGTTTTCACGCGATCAGTTAATGATCAGTTTTGCGAAAGGAGGGTAGATCCTTTATATTTGTATTAAATAAGTAGTTTTTATTAAAAACTTCGATCACAACAAATTCAAAATTGATCTTTATCAACCCAAACTGTCAGATAAGAACCTAAATGTGAAATCGAACTTTCCTCGATTTTGAAAAACTAAAGCACTGTCAAACCTTCCTGTGTTAAATTCGAAAATAACTCGTCAAAGGGGTCAACTTTAGCGAAAACTGAAAGGCCGAATTTTGGTTTTTAGACATTGACAAGCAAAGGCAAGCCGTTTACGAAAATAGCTAACTTTTGATCATCTGAAAAATTTAAAGGCGCTGAACAGCTTCGACAGTTTGAAAAACGTATAAATTTAGCTTAAAAGTGTCCCCACACATGACTATGCACAGGGCGGGCAAGCCCAGACTTGTTCTTAGAAGGACCGCTGAACGACAACGTTAGCTTGCAGGCTCGCGCTAAAAAGCGCGGCAGGTTCGAGTTTAAAAGAAAAGACGTTTCGTTTATTTACAAGACTGAGGAGTGAGTAGCTTTTACTGATGCTGTCATATTATCGTTTGTCCGTCTTCTCACACATAAAGGATGGAGAACAAGAATTTCTCTCGATCGCAGCTAAGTCTGAAAAGCAGCAGCCGAAAAGCTCGGGGGAAATCAAGCAACAAGAACAGTGAAGCCAAAACATGGAAGGTAGCTAGATTTAAATTGTAGTTTAAACATGAGAAATAATTTTACCAAAGATCTTGTCAGATTTTTAGATTTTCGTTTGCAGATATATATTAACCACAGTGCAATCTTTGGGATCATCGACGGTCATGAATTAACAAATGTATCTCGGTCGGCAGTGTCGGTCATGGTGATTTCAAGTTCAAATTATGTGAACGTTACATTTAACTCTAAAATTGCAGAATGTTAATTTGTTTACGACATTTTTCTCTGGATTTGTACATCCGTTTCACGATTTGTATCACGTATAATAAGTTTTGATAAATACAAAATAGCAAAAATCAACATTATAGCTCCTACCTTTTTTGATGAAAAAAGAATTGGCGACGGTACAGCTCCTTGTCCCCCAGCGTACATGACTAGTACTCAGTAAACAATTTAGTGATCTCGCATGGCTAAATCTTTACCATCTTATCACAATATATACTAATTCTATTAAGCATTCTTTCAACCTGTAGTGATAAAGTTTTGCTTAATGGTCTAGATATAATTTTGACAAAACCATGAATGCGTCTATTCCCCCACTGGGGAGGGGGGGTACTCTATTAATGTTGCGGCAGAGGTGTGTTACCCAAAACTCTGACCCTATCCAAGAGCTATGAACAAAAGTATAAAATTGATATATTCTACCCAATAAACCCTGTCCCAGACCAACATTAAAAGTGATCCCCTAACCAATCCCATATTGCTCACTTCCAGCAAATATGGTACCCTAACCCAGATCGTAAGAACTCGAAAATTATATCCTATAGGATGACACATACCTGTACACCTCATATGGGAGAGTACCCCCCTCCCCTCCCCCTTCCAAGGGTCTATCCTACAGTTCTGTGGTCAAAAACTTTAGTTAACATGAAACAAATGTGTGTGTGTGTTGGTGTGTACACATCAGTTCTTGTGGTTACCAGACACTTCATCTCTGAGAGTCACTTCATGCCAAGCCTCGATTCCAGACACTTCATGCCTTACCATGTAACTGAAGACATTATGTGTGAGTCAATTCCAGCCACAAGCATCCTCTTCTCCCTCCGGGAAACCCCGGGCATTTGAAAAAAATTGGTCAAATACCTGGCCCAGCGGGCAACTTTCATAGGCAAATGCCCTGCCCCCATTCCTACTATGATGGTCAAATGCCCAGGCTCCCAGTCCATCAGACCGATGTACAAAAATATAAGTTGTCAATTTTTAATAAACATAATTGTTTCGGCCCAATAGCAGGAACAGAATCTACTGTGCTTTACTTTCCACCCAACCTATCACGTATATTATAGAGGTTGTTCTTTGTTCCTTCTTCTTGTGGCCTATATGGTATCTTTTGTACTCGTGAGTCAAAAATGGACAGTCATATGGTCTAATGGTGAATTGATAGGGTCACAGAATGAGACACTAGCTCCCACCAGACAAAGACAAAGCAAATGGTTTTCTTGTTTAATATGTAGCTGTCTTTTATGCTTGATAAATGTTCTTATTCCAAAATGATGGTGTTTGAGACTCTTGACTTCTGAGCGCTGGCAGAAATGACGAGCGGATGTCACGAGGCAAGTTTTTTGTTTGTTGCAAATGCCCGGGGGGCCGGGACACTGCTAACTGCCAAATGCCCAACCCCTTGGGACTCCAGGGTTTGCCCGGGAATAGGGGATGCTCACAGTTGGAATTGACTCGCACGTTAATTGTGTGGAATTGAAAAGTCAAACCTCTTGTAAATTGCATCTAGACTTGACAAGGATGGTACTTTTTGATGACTTTGTTTTGAAACATTCCTAGAATTCTTCACTACTGGATTGTTCAAGAACTCCAGACAAGCCTGTATCCAGTTTGTACAAAAAAGTACTTACTGTTAATGCAAAAAATCTGCATCAAAACTCAACACCACAGCCACCACAAGAGACTGAAACTAACATATCAAAAACTGAAGATTCTCACTCGAAATTATCATATGGTGATGCTGTGGACAATGATCAAAGTCTTGGGAAATCAGTGGAAAGAAAAGAAGGCAATGATAAGTATCTGTTCCATTGTTCATTTGATGAAAGTGATGAGGAAAACATAAGCATTGAAATCCCTACAACTCAGCCAGTTCCACCGGATAAAATCCTTGAAGGTTTGTTGTCAAATGAATGCATAATGATAATTTGTTAATGAAGTTATAATAAAGCTTAATCAAAATGACAATAAGATAATATTAATGAAATCATTTTTAGATGATATCAATAGAAGTGGATTGAGAACATCCCATATACTGTGAATACTGTTATAAGCCCCTCTCTCTAGTAAATTCCCTCTCTAATAAGCCCCCATCTAAAGCTTCAAGTTTCCAATGAGCTCCCCCCCCCCTTCTCTATCTGATAACCTACCCACCCCAACAATAAAGTGAAAGGGCTAAAAGAAAATAATGATGTACATATTGTGCCAAAGATATATTCTATTTGTATTCTTAATATTCAACTTTTTAGTTAAAGAGCTACCAGTGCGGAATCTAAGATCCCAGGTTTTTTTTGCATAATCGTGAAGTAGATATACAAGGTAAACATGTTGCCAAACCCTCAAGATCAAAAATGTTGAAGTGTGTTTTTTCGAGGCTCAATGCTGGCATTTTTTGTCCGCCATTAATCGAGAGCGATGAATCACCTGTGTCATGCTGGGTCGAGCACAGAAAACTGATATGACGTCAATGACTCAACAGATTCATGTCGGTTTTCGCACTAGTAGTACTTTAATTACACAAGGTATTCGTTGTATGCACTTGCTAAACCATTGAGCAGTTTTTATAAAAACTAGTTAAGCTATTGATTGCAGTAACTGTAGATATTGTATTTATTTTTTCTTAGCCTGTTATTTTCAAATAAACTGGTTTTAAAGTGTAATGATTAGAAATTAGGAATTCTCTCACACTAGGGGTTACAGCATATATTGAAGTGCGGTCCAATTCTGAGAACAGGTTTGAAGGTATATCAAAACAAATGAAAGCACTTGGAGCGACAGTAAGTGTTTTTGTAAATATTTATTGTACATATAAGTTTTGACTGTGTGTTTGTCAACTTGTTCTTACCCCTTTATGATTAATAATAGTATAATATGTTTACCGGATTTTTTAGACTACAAGTTGATTTTCTGAGAGCCTAAATTAGGGTTCAAAAACTGGCCTTGATTCATACTAGTTAAGTTTTCCAAACGTTCTGAACTTAATAGCTTTGGAATTGTCATGTAAAAATACTCATTTTACTAGTTATTAACTTAATTAACTCCAATCAACAGTGATGAATTAATACACTTAGAGTTATGGAAGTTTTATGTTTTGTTTCATAAAACAGCATGCCATTTTGATTTGGATTTGTAAAACTTGTGGCATTGTTGTTTTTGGGAGAAAAATAAAGAGACAATTGTAAATTTGAGCTCAATTTGTGAATAAAATACTTTGAAAATGAGGGGTTGACTTATAGTCAGGTTACAGTAAAAGTTCCAAGATTTCAAGGTAAAAACTGGGGGTTGATTTACAGTCCCACTTAACGTGTAGTCTGAGAAATACAGTATAGCATATATACCCAAAAACAATAACCATTGAATATAGATTATTTTGCATTCTGATTGGTACAACAAAATACAATATCCCAGCTATTCATTATGTTTTTTTTTGTGTTTGTAATCGATTATTCTACAGCTTCCCAATTTCTCAGGGTTGCCATGGAGACCAAAAAAGTCAAGGAGTTTCAACAGTTTCAATGCATTTATTTTGTACATAAAATTTCAATGTAGCAAGGATTTTTCAAAGGGAATACAAAGTGTGGGTGCTTGCCAGATTGTCATGGCATTTTTGGCATCTGTTTGTTTAATTAAAAAAATGAAAGAGTGCATTACCCTGTCATTTTCTCCAGCACCCCTTTGCTTTCATCCAGCACCTTGTCATTTTCAATCAGCACCGTTGTTGTTTTCAGAGCCACAGCCTTATTATCATAATGAAAATTGGAATTAAAATGGAAAAAATTGTGTTGTTTTGACTTCACATTTTATGTTCTTGAGCACTTTGAAGGATTGCTTGAAACAATGTTAGTCTGATCTGTTTCAGTGCTTGTTATCATAAGCCTGCTTTGCAGATCTCATGATAATTTCTAAGTTTATATGCATGTATCAGCAGCTTCCCCAAGGATGCGACCCCCGGGACCCACGGGGATTTGTAAAAATGCCAAATCAATCCCTTTCAAATCCTCAAAGATGTAGGATAAAATTAATTTGACAATTCTCCCATTGCCTGGGGATGCCTGGGAACGCCGTGGCATGTTAGACCAAACTACAAACAAAGCCCCTTAAAAAAATATCTCAGTATCATCAGCGCACACACAGCCGACTTTTTTTGTTTTTTAAATACAAAAAAATTTGAGGAACAAATTGAGATTTTTTTTCCTTTTTGCGAAACAAACAGAGTGACGAGCAATTCAGTTGGCAGCATTTTGCGACACTTGATGAGTCCCTTTTGTACATGCCAGACCAGTACATGTAAGGGGTGCACCATCAGAACTCCAGGGAGGGTGGTGGGCAGCTTTTTTGTGCACAATTTTTTTTTTGAGTGACTTGAGCTGCAAGATTTTTTTTAACCACAGCTGGGTTTGTGCGATTTTTCTTATTCCCACTTAGTTTATTTTAATGCAAATCCTCTATTCTGGAGAACTTATTGCCAATATTAATACTGTGGTTCCAACTTTCTTGACTGTCAGCAGCAATGTATAGATTGTTGTGAACAAAAAAGATAAGTATGACAATAAAAAATCAGACCAGTCAAATCTATTGGTTTAATAGTATATCACCTTTTTCTTGAGAAGCATTCATTTAAAGGGCAATATAGACACATTGTGACAACAGAAAGCCTTTTGGTGTTGACAGAAGTCCTTCACATCTTCTTAGTCGACTTCAACATAAAACGTCACTTATTTATTACATTTGATACATTTCATTTTATATAAAACATACAAATATAAGAAATGTTTATAAAAGAATAATGGAGGTGTTGTTGCTCTGCTAGTACCATTGCAAATGGGCAAATATGTGTCTAGAAAACCTCATTTTCATTCTCCCAAATTTTCCACAAGTAAAATTTGCAAGAGAAGGGGGGGGGGGGGGGTCTCTGATACATCTCTTACC
>JAOBRD020719520.1:4185-14354 GCA_027575215.2 Hydrozoanthus sils
GAACAAATGCACAAGACCTCGACCAAACACGAGTATATGCGCAAGAGATCTTGAAAAGACACGAGAACAAGTACACGGGATCTTGACCAAACACAAGGTCAGGCGTACAAGATCTTGACCAGACACGAAAACACTCGTGCAAGATAATGACCAGACACGAAAATACACGCACGAGATCTTGACCAAGAAACGAAACACGCGCACACAAGATCTTGAACAGACACGAGAACACGCGCAAGAGATCTTAACCGGACACTAGACTAGCCTCACTTGATCTTGAGAAGTCCGAAAACACGAGAACTCGCACACAAGACCTTGACTAGACAAGAAAATACGCGCATGAGATCTTGACCAGACACAAAATCACGCGCACAACATCTTGACAAGATACGAAATCACGCTCACGAAGTCTTGACTAGAAATGGGAACACGCGCACAAGATCTTGACCAAGAAACGAAAACACGCACGCGAGACCTTGACCAGACACGAGAATACGCGGACGAGAATTTGAATAGACACGAGAACACGTGCACGAGGTCTTGACCAGACACCAGAACAAACGCACAAAACCTTGACTAGACACAAGAAAACGCGCAAGAGATCTTGACCAGACACATGTATACGCGCACGAGGTCTTGACCAGAAACGAGAACACGCGGACGAGATACTAATCTTCAGGCTTTCGCGTGGATGAAACATGATAAAAAAGTTAAAATCTATAAAACGTTTTACGGTTTACACGCGTTAAAACTTTTATAAAATGTACATTGACGTTTTGTCTTCTCTTGTGGAAGGTCTCACGAGGTCTTCACCAGAAACGAGAACACACGGACGAGATCTTGACTAGACACGAGAATAAGCGCACTTGGTCTTGACCAGCCCGTGGACACGTGCTCGAGATCATGACCAGACACGAGAACACGCGCACGAGATCTTGACCAAAGACGCAAAAAAACGCGCACGAAATCTTGACTAGACACACGAACACGCTCACGAGAACTTGACCATCTACACGTGAACACGAGCGCGAGATTTTGACCATGCAGACACGTGAACACCCTATTCATTTAATTAAATTTAATCATAAATTGAATTGAGATGAGCTGAACTCAAATGCGCTCTTAATTTCGTTCATGCAATGTTGTTATTTGCTGCTTTTGAATAAAATTTCTGACAATTCTGGGTTTGCTTGCTTGGGCTGCGCTAGGGTTGGTTGTTTGAGCTAATCATTTTGTCTCGTTGTATTGGTCTGGACGGTTAGGATTGCTGTCAAATTGTTCGGTTTAATTGACATGTCATATATAGCTGTATAAGGAACAGCCAGTATAGTAGAAGTTAGATTTTGTTTTATAAATCACTAAGTCAACCTAATAAGTCTTGCATGCTGAATTAAGGCTAGTTAAAACCTTTTACAAAGCTGTGCACTAGCCTTTTCTTAACACAATCAATCTATCATATTTTAGAAATCTGCAAAGACGTTATGACAGTTGTGAAGATTATTCTTTAAGAGTACTATTGTTAATGTTTTTGTCTTCCCAGACATTTTTTTGACACAACAAGCTTAGGGCATGCGCATGGCTTGTTTGTTTGGCTGAAAACAACAGCTCGATTTTTAAGTGTTCTATAGAGTAAAAGGACTCGAAAACCTAACGTTAGTGATTTCTTTCGTTTTTTCCTACTTTTGACGCGCTATTGATTGCATTAAATGGCTAAGGACTTTATCAAGAAATCACGTCTCGGCGGAGTTCATCTACCTATGAGGCTAGCTAGTGAGACGATTGATTTAATCGGTTCTATTTTCCAGGGGGTTGAAAAGGCAAAACATTTGCCCTTTCAACGCTAAACTGTTTAACACATATCACACGCCAATTTTTTTTAACTTTATCATGCCGGGAACAGATTTTACATAGGCCATGCAAGAATGTCTCAACCTCTGAATTCTTTGTCAAGTAACCATTTATGTTGCTAGCCCTAATAGAATCGGTTTCTACGGTTTTAATAAAGTAAAGTAAGATCTAGTTTAGTTCACAATTTCAAACAAAACTAGAAACTATGTTTTGTTTATGTATTGGCAACATTAGGAAGTTAAGACATAAAATAACTACAAAACTGAGGTTCAGAATGTTGATGCCGTTTCATCCATGATTAAAACTGTTAAAAAATTTTTAGACAAAAAAATGATAGACGTTCTTCCATTCTTTCAACTTATTTATTTTTATTTATAAAAGAAAAAGGAGACTGTTTTTTGTCAATATTACAAACAGAATGTATGCGCCTACCGTCATATTTCAAGATTTTCATGCGACCGAATCTGTTCGTGTGTGTTAACTATCAAGAAACTCAAATTGATTACTTGCTTCTTAATTCTTTGAAAGATCCTCTTTGTTTTTGTTAAGTTAAAACAAACAATTAAGGATTCATCATAGATTTGAGTCTCGCTCACGAATGATTGTAACTTAGCAACAGTAAAAAACGTTTTAATCCATCGTAAGCTCTTTCATGAAGTCTGTAAAGTTTACTGATAAAGTCAACTTTTAGTAAAAGAATGTGTCGACAAATTCGATATTTTTTATGTATATACACTTGCATTTTGAATATCTTCAGTTCAGTTGAAATTGTGTAATGAGGATTATCGATTTTTGCTACGATTCTAACGACTTTTTGAAAAAAAGCTAGGAGGAGATCGTATGTGTTGACACAAGAATTTGGAGCACGCGTCGATTAGTACAGGTATATGGTAATCTAGAATAAGTGCTACTTAGTGAATGAGCTGTAAATGACTTGCATATATGTCGTGATCAGCTGTCCGATGGGTCGCGTGACCATAACGAGACATAATTTCTGCTGCTCTAAGTTACTTTGTCCAAGTGTAAATCGTATACTAACTCTATAAGTCATTTTCTTGAGTTCCCGGATATGTATAGAGCATTGTCTTGATGCTAGCTAAAACCCGATGCCTAGGGAGCAATAAACTTCAATTGGATTTTGTGGTTTCTGCAAGCATTAAATCCTATATATATATCAGTACTAACCTGAATACAAACGAAAGGTAACAAGTTGCATCCTTGTCAGTTACAAAATGGTAATCGGTGAACGCTAAGTTGAGAGGTGAAAAATTCCAAACTTGAATGCAACAATGTCCTTTCAAGCTCTTAACAAGAAAATGGGATTGCAAATTTATGTATTAGACTCCATGGCACCAGTTTGATAGTTATACTTCAATTATTCTCGGTCCAGTTTCTAAAAATGAGCAAAGGAAATAAGATGAATGTTTTGATTGTACTTTATTACCCCTGTTTTGCTATGCTTACCAACAACGTAAGGTGTGATTTTTAATCAATTATGACTTCCGACTTTACGCTCTTCCGCTTTTAACAAGTATCTATTGAATGTTCATTTTACTAATTCTATAAATAGTGTCAAGTAACAAAATCTTTCTTCATTATCATTAACAAACAAATATCAATTATTCCACTGCGAAGAGCATAGATATTTACAGCTTTAAAATGTTATATCTTTCATTAATGTTTCGATCACCAAGCGCTTGGTTGTTGCAATATAAAACCATATGAGTTCAGTTTCAAGAGATGGTCCTTGAAAGCACTCTGTTACAAGATGCAACATGATTATCAAAACTCTAAAACGATATCGATCCATTCCCTTCAAACACACCTTGACGCAAAAAAATGGCAATTCAGGAGGCAGAAAACATTGAGTTCCAGTGTTTTTACAGTTTGACCCAAAAAATTATCGTTTGACGGCTATCGCTGTTTATATACGTACATAATTATTTACAATCAGCATTAGGAATGGCCGTTCTTGTTCGTGGATTAACACCGCTATAGCTCTGTAGAACACAGGGTCGTTGTAAGAAAACCGTCATTTTCAATTGAGCTTTCGCCCTCTGAGCTAAAGCTCGCAAGAATTCGCTTCAGTTCCTCTAGGTCGATATCTTCCTCTGATGTCGAATCCTCAAAGTCAACTTCAAAGTATGTTTTCGTTTTAGGTTCGTTTTTTGTTTTGCCTAGGGGCTTGGAGGGTTTCGAAAGGTCCTGTACAAATCTGCATTCCTGTTCAACTGTAAGTGAAAGCTTTCTAGGCGAAAATCCAAGTTTACGCGAACTTCCGCCTCTCGGAAAAGTTTTACTCCTATGTTCCCTCAATGGATCAATATTGGTACTGAGCTCCGGCGGACAACTCGCTGTAGAATCTTGTCGTTCCCTGGCTTTAGTTCGTGCAAGTTTAGCGCTGATAATTGTTAGAATCTTTACAGCATCTCCTTTCATCTGGAACATCTTTTTCAGTGCCTTTCGACTCATTATTGAGTAAAGCGAAGTAGGAACTTTGTAGTTATACCTTACAACAACGTTACACTTAGCCATGCCTGGTATTCTGTTACTGATGTAGTTTCAAAATATAGTTTTCTTAGAGCAAAGTTTTCTTCTGGCGCACCTATCTGAACTGCGGCACTGCCAAAAACCTACTGTTTTTATAGGGCAGCTGCGACAGATCGCGTGTCAGACATAAGATGACATTAGGGCAAAAATAGGTCACTCCCCGACGAGAAAAGTGATACAAATCGGATGACACATCAATCTGCGTCAACATTCGAGTGGGATCGAACAGATTTCAACACAGGGAAACCGTGTCACTTTGCGGCGAAGGTTCTGGAAGCAATCCAAGAGGAAAACCCCTCGATTTCTTTAGCCGTTTCCGCTATGTTTTGTCTAGCTCGCTTAAAATCAATTGCGTCCAGTAACACATACAAAACTGAGTACCTTGCGCAGCGAATACGTATTGAGAAGAGAACCGAGAGCAAACTTTTAAAAAGCGCTGTAACCCTTCTATTTCCTGTGACACTTAATAGATTGACTGCTTTATTCATTACAAAACAATTCGTAAACGTTTATTGACCTCACTCCTCTTGACCGCAATCAAGATAAGAAAAAATATTTAGTAACATAGGCACACTTTGTGGATACACCGCAGCTATCAACAAGCTTGCAAAGAGCATTTATCAATTGCATCCCCGCAATATGTAAATTTTGACAAAACACCGGGTAAAAAATGTGCACTCTAACTTAGATTATCTTTTCCATAGTAAAGAGAATACCATGACGGTTGAGTCCTGTTACGGTTTCTCTATGAGTGCCCTCGAAAATGATCTACAGACTGTTAGACTCTGTAGCAATGATAACAAAAAGTAGAAAAGAAGATAGAAATAACACTAAAGACATTTGTTGTTGTTTTAAGGTTAAAAGAAGAAAAAATGACTTTTATTTTTTACGTTTTTAAAAAGTGAGGAACCGGTTCAGTGTCAGGCTTCAGCCGCAAATAGCATAACAAGGTGATGACGCTACGTTGATGTGTTAGCAAACATCATCTTTCTATTTCTTCAATAGCTTGTTCAAAAACATGTTTTTTTTTTCTGTTCATAACCATTCACTAATATACAAAAAAACATTTGAGAAACATCAAAACTGCGGCCAAGGGCTCAAGAATTGCTAATCACACCTGGTCCTACAACCACACCATTGATTTTGAAGACGCGTCAATTATTGACAAAGGCTCTTATAGAACCAGAAAAACATAATATAATTAGAACGTGGCATACCAGAATGACACCTAACGCAGATAACAATTCTTGCCCGTTACCTGGGCAATACAACATTCTTTTTAAAAAATATTCATAATTATTAACACTTTCGTTCATTTGCAACTTCACGGTTTTTATTCAAAAATTTTTTCATCGCTTTCTTATCATTCTTTACCCGTCGAAGACTGCAATTCGGGCAGTCGAAAGCTCGTATTTTTAATCATTTTAGCCAGAGATCATTTTAAATTTAAATTCGTAACTATGTTTCAGCCTGGATGCGGCTTCTCAATATTTCTACATACAAAAAATCCTTAAAAATCCAAACGTTCCAGGCTGTTGTCTTATTCAAGTATGCGTGACAAAAGTGGAAACTGCAAGTGCATGTGTTTTCAAGATTTTAGATATGTTCAGATATAATATATCCTTTTGCTATAAATGCCTTATCCTATTGGTACAAACTAAAACAATAATTCAAATAATTCGTTTTGCCCTTCCTCCTACTTCAGTCCCCGTGAGCCTACCATCTCGTTTTGTCTACGGATTCCAATTATGCTATCGATGTTTTTTTAATGCAGTAAAGAGAATGGCCAGTGTACCAAACTTTCTTAAGTATATATCATGCAGAATATTGGATCTTGTCTAAGGTTCTTTGCCTTCCATGTCTGTAAAAGCTGTAATGCTTGTTATTTTTTCCCAAAACACATCTTAAAATATGTAAAAAAATTACTCTTTAAATATCTTAGACATGTATCAATATTTGTAATAAGGAGTTAATTTACTTGGTTGCTTAGCGTGCGTCATAGCGGCAAAGATGCGGCTGTATTCCAAGGGGTTTCAGGTGTGATCTTTAGTGGATTTCAAACGAACATTTCTGTTACTGAAAAGCTTAATTAATGTTAAACTGTTTTACCAAACTATTCAGTTGGCTTTATCATTGTAGCTGTTTAAAAGTAGTTCTTTATTAGTCTGAATCATCAATAATGAACGAGGCAATATCGAGTCCATTGATTCCTTTGCCACGTACTTACTAGAAGAAGTAAAAAAAAAATTGCCTGTTGATAGTCCGCAGATAAAGTTTCATCTTCTTTCACTCGAATTCTTGCCTGTAAAAACAAATCTAGTTAAAGTATGGCTTCAATATAATTAGGAGAGCATCTTCGGTATTCCATTCATTCTTATTGCAGTAACTCAGTAATACAAAAGAGTTTAATATACAGTATTGCGGTACAATAGCATATACTGACAAACACAATATACAGTTTCAGTCTAAACCTTGTCACTGGAAAGGGGAAACATTATCCGAGTTTCACCACCCAATCTACAGCACTCAAGAACCCCGTTGATCCATACAAAAGAAAGAGAAAATCAATGACCTCGAAGGGATTCGAACCCACAACCTACAAAACAGATCTACGTCATTCTAGCCAAATAAGCTACATTGAGATCAGGGAAGTTTGGTCGTCGTAATCTTAGCCCAGGGGGCTTATGGGGGTCCCAGTTGATGCAGTAGATCAACTCAGATTATTCCCCATTTCAAGTGACAAAAAGTTAAAAAAGGTTAAAAAGAATCAGTTTTAAGCTGAAGCAATTGAACTACCCTCAAAGGAAAATTTCACCGTTTGGAGTAAATTTAACTTTTAAAAATCGTTTTTGTGAGTGTGGCTCTTGTGCACGATATTTTGGAGGTAGTTTACTAAGGTCTAGCGAAGAACTCAAGATGATGACGTGTAATACTTATTATTTTTCTGAATCAACGAATCTTGACGGAATCATGCATGCCAAACTCGAAGTAACACACGGAAGCATGTGTAAGAAAAGTTTGTTTCAAGGAAAATTGAGGCTATGTACTTGGTATCAACATACGATCTAGGCTTTTCAGCAAATTAACGCGTAGACAAATTTCAAAACAAATCTGGCTTCTTTTACATTTATGACTTAAAATTTTAGGCTTGGGCTAGCGTAGTATAGAGATATTTCTAACAAATAATTCCCTGCCAAAAGGGAAACACCGAACAAAATCTGATACAAGAGACGAACTTTACTTAATTGCATGGAAATCTTAACAAGATATATGCTCGTCTATTTGGCTATGTCAAACATGCAAAGACAAACCAAATCATTTACAGCTTACATCAAGCACGAGGAATGAGAAGGATGCCAAACTACTTTCTTCCAATATTCTATCTTTCACTACAACCACAAAACGCCTAAAGTTAGAATATATCACCTTATCACACGAGTCATTTTCCTGTTTGCTTTATCCAACAATTATGTAAGCAGATTAGAAACTTTTATCTCATTAGTGCTAGCCCGCAATGTTTTAGACCCGAAGACGATGACGCACCTAACTAGCACCATCATCTTTAAATTTAGATCTTACTTTAATTCTATTATTCTGCGTGTTTGCAGTTAAAAAAATCAGTTGGACTGCAGTTTCAGCTTCACACAGTGATATACGTTGATTTTGAAGCTTGATTAATCAGTCTTAAAGAAATCGTCCTTTTTTTACTCTAATACAACTTATACTTAACTGCAAATTATAAACATAATTTCAGAGAAAGGGATTGCTAGGTAACTAAGTGTTAAAGTGTTTACGATATCGATAACTCATCTCGCAAGTGAAACTTGCCAAAGCTTAGTGCGATGTAGACCTGTTACACCCTTGAGAGAGGGAAGGCACCATGTTCCTTTCGATTCGAACTTTTGATCAAACTTAATTGAATCATTTTGGCAAATGGATATAGCAGTTGCGTCAGTTTATTCATACTAAACAAGTAACCCCTTTATAAATTTTTAATGTTATATATAGGTGAACTAATTTTTATCATAGTAAAACAAGGTTCTGAATTAAGCCTTCAGTTGAACTTTGTTTTGTCTATAATTGCCAATCTAGTTTAACTTTTAAAACTGGGCTTCTGTATAATGTCAGATAAATGGAAAGTGTAATGTGTTTAAGATTAAAAGTTTCTTGTTAACTGATGGCAAATGTGCTTTTGTCGTTCTTTTCCTGGCTTTTTCAAACTAGATGGGTTGTTCCTGGTTACATTCATTTAGCGACAGAAATCCGTTTCAAAACTGTTCTGTAAAAGGAAGGTCTGCATTTTAAACTCGTCTGGTGATCCATTGATGCATTCTCAGGGCATGTTCCTGAACTGTTGTACTGAGTGCGTAACGCTGTGAAACTGCGCTCTTATGAAAGCGTGCAATTCAACAGCTAATTTATTCTGAACAAAATTTACACACTGACAAAAATGTTTTCAAAATATTTGAATACAAGTAAAAATTGAAAAGTTGTGAAAATATAGATAGCCAAAAAGGCTACCATGTCACAGACAGCACCAATGCGATCAGTATCCTTCGAGGAGTGAAGAGCTACACTGTACTAGCTCATTATATATTGACTGAAGCTTAGCATTGGTCTTGCTGAACCAAGCTTGAACTGACAAATTAAAAAGCGGGCAGGAATTAATTTTTCCATCTAAAATGGCCTCAAGTGATCAGCGGTATACAACTGAATCACACCCCATCATGTTGTAACTTCGGGGGCTCAGCAGTATTTTCAAAACTTGCTGTTGAAGAGTGTAAGCCCTTTACTCGGTATCCGGTAATGAAGATAAACCCTTTGTGTTTTGATTTACTGCCAAACACATTTTCTTAATTTGTAACAGAGGATTTCTAACGGCAGGATAGGTTATTTACAAAGCACTCTATTTCTAGTTTGATGAGATAACTTTAGGACAGCTTTACGCGTGTCGATTCGCCGAGTCGTGGCAAATATATAAAACTTAATTACTAAAATCGAGGTTGATTGTACAGTCGGAGGGACCTACTCTAACTAAACTAAACTAAACTAAACTAATTTTATTTATCGTCGTTACGTAGGGAGCGATTGCCCATTCTCCCAAGCCAGTGGCTTATGTTTAATCGCTCGACGGCACAGATCTCGGCGTGAAAGTCGATTTTGTGGAGGGAGGAAAACCGGAGAACCCGGAGAAAAACCCTCGGAGTCAGAAGAAGATCGACAAATCTTAGCCCACATGCAAACCCAGGATTCGATCCCGGGTCCACAGAGGTGGGAGGCACGAGCGCTAACCGCTCGGCCATCCTGACCCGCCATAATAACGCAGGTGTCCTAAGATGAGCTCAATGAGAACTAAACACACTGCTTTCAAAAACGAACGGGTCTTTCTATTGTTTACAACAGCTACTCAGGCTACAGTTGGAGACAGAAGAATCACGAACAATTAATCATATCCAAAAACTAGCATCTAAGAGGCTTTTACGAATTCTTCTAAAATGTTGTCACTAAAACGTAAATTGCAACCGACGGAATATTTAGTAACAAAATGAAACATAGAAGAGTTATGTGTTTAAAATCACGGTGGAGAGGTTCAGTTTACAGGCAAATTTATATTAGCCCTACTTTCAATATTGTAAAGTACGATTGGCCATGCAACGAACAATATTTCTATAACAAGGAATATTGGAAAATATCAATGTGCTTTGCATTTGATGTATCATTCAGTTTAGTGTTATAAAATGGCCAGTAATCATGGATTGAGGCCAATTAGA
>JAOBRD020719626.1:0-10943 GCA_027575215.2 Hydrozoanthus sils
CCCCATGACACACACTATCAACATGTTCATCATCGCACAAACCCGCTAAAAATCAACAGTCAGACGTCAGCCAAAGGCGCCTTGGTAAAGATTCTTTTTGAGTTTTTGACGTTTCATAACCCTTTCAGCCCCAAATGGTGTATTGCTAAATTCTCCCAACAAGAACCCATACTTTTCATGTTACCAAAATGGAGAATTTCGCTTTTCATCTTCAGTAGTATGTTATGTTTGATCAATTCCCATTTTCTCATTACCAAATGACTCATATTGCATGAGTTATGTCAGGAGAAGTTAGACGTTGATAAACTGGCTGGGGCTGAGAGGGCTGACACCACTGGGTTTCACGCCAGTGCCTGAGATTCAGAGACATTGCCATAGTCGGATTGTGAGCTACCTCCCCGAGGTTCTGGGTGGCCTGTGGCCGGGTTTTCTTGGTTGTGCACAGAGAACAGCACCGCGTATTCCGGGTGGCTCAAAGCGAACTCACGGAATTCCTCTGAGGAATAGAGAAAACAAAATTTATACTTCTTCTGCAAGTGGAGGATCGGAATTTGCCAGTGGGGGCACAAACTTTAATCAACGTAAAGAAAAAGATTTTTGTTCATTTTCAGCAGAGTACGTCGAAGACCTGTGTGAGCAGTGCCGAGAAAAATTACTACTAGTCATGTCTCATGAAAGAAAAGAAAGCCAGGGACAACGAAAGGAACGATGGAAGGGACAACGGGAGGAAAAACGGAAAGGCCGACGTAAGGGATAACGGCACAGACAACGAAAGGGACAACAAAAGGGGCAACGGAAAGGATAACAGAAGGACACTGAAAGGGACAACAGGAGGGACAACGGAAGGGACAACGAAAGGATCAGTGAGAGGAACAACAAAAGGAACAACGGGAGGGGCAACGAAAGGGACAACGAAAGGATCAATGGGAGGAACAACAAAAGGAACAACGGGAGGAACAACAGAAGGGGCAACAGAAGGACAACGGAAAAGGAAAACGGAAAGGGACAACGAAAGAGACAATGGAAGGAACAACGAAAGGATCAACGGGAGGGACAACAGAAGGGGCAACAGAAGGGACAACGGAAAAAACGGAAAAGGACAACGGAAGGGGGCAACGAAAAAGAAAACGAAAGGATCAACTGAGGACAACGGAAGGGATAATGGAAGGGACAATGGGAGGTACATCTGGAGGGATAACGAAAGGGACAATGGGAGGTACATCTGGAGGGATAACGAAAGGGACAATGGGAGGCACAACTGGAGGGGCATAGAAAAGAACAATGGAATACAACTGGAGGGACAACGGAAAGGACAATGGGAAGGACAATGGGAGACACAACTGGAGGGACAACAAAAGGGGCAACGGAAGCCACAACAGCTAAGAAGGTGACTAGGTCTTTATTTGGTTTTTAAGATTCCAAAATTCATACTGGTTTTTCGTGTTGGTTTCTGAATTGCGAGATGGAAAAACTAAAACAGAAACCTTGGAAGAGTTTGCAACAATGTAGCGAAGAACTCTTCCTTCTAACAGCTCAAAAACACACCAACTGCCACACAAACACCACAAATCAGTCTGATCTTTTTGAAAACCGACCTTCATTATATTATAGATTTACCACACGAAACGGAGCCTTGTGCAGGTAATATACAAACTAGAACGAGGGCGACACCATTCAATCACGGCTAGTCATTAACAGACCCTTTCCGTGTTCAAAATAGACTGTAAGCACACGAGCACACTTTTAGTCTCGAAGTGAAATAAACTATTCATGTTCCAGCGAGAAAGTTATTCGAAACTCAGTGTATTGGTTCAGTCTAAAACTCTGTTCCTCTACACTGGAATTTGTGAATGTTTTATTTCAGTTCGAGCCTAAAACTGTGCACCCGCGCCGGCAGTCTGCCTTTATCAGCGGTATCTTGAACACAAAAATGGTTTGTTCACCATCTCTAATGGCACTAAACACAGTCCGTTCAGTGAGAGAAGAAAATGTCAGTTACGGGAGATTTCATGTTCCGAGGCAAGATTAATCCCTTGGTTTTTGGAATGCGTACTGCGGGTTGCTATGGGAGCGCTTAGCTTGGACCTTTCAGTGACTTTCGTCACATAAGATTGTGTGCAAAAGCTATTTTTGACACTGTTAGTGCTATTTATAGTCGGTAGTTCAGTTTTAACACTGCAATTCATCGGTAACATGTTCGGAAACTATTAGCCTGCAAAGCAAACGTTTCCGTTGAGTTTTCAAAAATTGGGGCGAGAGCAAAGAAAAAACGAAAGGAGGGGATGGGGAAAGAGAGACAGGAAACGCTTGCTAAGAACCCCCCGGCCCCTACCCTCTGCTTTCGGTTTTGCCCTTGCCTTAGTTTTCACGCAGCCAAAAAAAATCTCGCCAAAACTTGCTATGCATGCTCGGAAATGACCCAAAACTGGCATTTTTGCCCGCGACTGCGTCACTGTAGTTTACAAACCGTATGTAACGGAGCCTCTCCCGCTTGTGTCAGCTTGTTTAAACAAGCAGTTGACGTTCAGGTCCGTGATGCTGGGGTAGGCGCTCTGTAGGATCTGCCTCAACTCGTGTTCCGTCAGCCTGCCGTCCTTGTTCACATCGAACACCTAACAACATACGAACGGTCAGTAAAGTGTTTCTTCTGCTTTGGCAGGTTCACTACTCTATTCTTGGCCCCAGCCTTTCTGCTACAGCTATAGCCTCATTAGCTGTTGATCGAACCACGTCCAGTCTCTATTCTGCAGCTTCTTGGCTTTTTAGCTAAAAGGATTGCTGTTTTACAAGGCGCCCTCTAGCTCAAACATCTACCATCTTGAAACAGGGAACCGCGAATCAAGTAGAAAGTGAATAAAGGGAGAAAGACTGGGGACTCAGTAAAGTCAAAGCAATGCTTCGGGTAACACAGATGCCATTCTAACCTCAATCATTGAGGTTAAGATTTTTTCATTTGCCTAAACGGTGGACATTTCTGCAGAGAGACTAAGAACTTGTTTAGAAAATGTTCAGTGCCTCGGTGAGAAAGAGGAATAGAGCTGTGATCAACTAAAAAGTTAACAGGAGTTTCAGGTTGCTGACTAACGTGTGTTAGCCTTTCGAATGCATTTCCTCTGTCCAGGGGCTAATGGACAGCTTGGATTCCTAGTGCATAAACGTCCAAAACTGCCCTAAAAAAACATTAGATCTAGAGAAAATCTCTAAACCAAAAATCTGACATACACAGTGTTGTTCGTACAAGGAAGAGTTTTACCAACTGTTACCTTCACTGATCGTGAGTTTCTTTAAGAGGTGCAAGGTTCACAATGCATTGTGGTAAATGTTCAGCCGCCATCTTATTCTGAATGGTCGATTGAAATCGTTGAAAATAAAAATATCAAAAACATTTTTCCTTTTTCTCATAATTGTGATAAAAAAAACAGACCACAATCATTTTAAGAAATCTTCGTAGCTGTAACAGTGCAAACCACTCTGTTTCTATCTAGTTTAACATTGCAGTGTCTCAGATGGACGCAGATGGGCGGTTTGCCCGCACAAAGAGGTGGGCTTCAGAGCTCACTTGGCAGAACGCAGCACCGCCAACACTGAGGTGATCAGTTTGAGCTTCGTTGGAGCTATAGTTCATTAGGTGCTAACAAACCAGTTTGGAATTTCAGAAACACATGCGTGCGTCGGGATAAAATATAAAATTCATGAAACTTAAACAAAGGAATGCAATGAAGCGCGATGGGAATTCAATAATGATTCTTTCTTAAGTTTGATGAATATTTCATTTTATCCCGATGCACGCATGTGTTTCTGAAATTCCAAAATAGCTCATATCGTAACTGTTTAAAAACCGCATACATTAATGTGAAAATTATTTCATTCTTTATTTTTACTTATCACAAACAAAATTAACTCTTTAGTATAAATCATAACTCGGCAATCAATCAGCTGACAGGGACTCGATCACCTGACAAGGACTTACTGAATGGTTTCTCTACTATACCGACATGAACAGTTTCAGATTCTCAGATTCCTTCCTGCCAACTAAAACAGTATCCAAGTAAAATGAATCCAATTACCTGTCCCTTAGTTTATAGCCGATACTAGGCGTGTGACAGACCATTTTCGAATTTCTACAGGCGCGGGTCAAGGTACCGATATACTGCACTAAAACAAGGCGCAGGGAAAAAATTCCAAACTAGCATCGAAAGAGTTGGACGCTGTTGACTTGGGTTCTCTTGGGCCTCGTTATCATTCATTTATTTCGATATACTCTCACCTCAAAAGCCAATTTGATTGTTTCTTCGTTATTGGCAGGTTTGGAGACGAGTGCTAGTCCTATTAGATACTCACGAAAATCAATGAAGCCAGAGTCATCCTGAAAAACAAATTCAAAGGTGGTGAAGGTCGTATTTACCAACATTTGGTTGAAGATGTTTCCTGTGTCTATGTCGTTATTTGTAAAGTAATGTTTTTTCTTAATGATTGCGATTCAAGGCCTTCGCTCCGTTAGAGTAAGCACGTATCTGTATGCGTCCCTTCGCAACTGTATCTCAAAAGGGGTGTATTTGTACGGAATTGCAACGCATTTTCAATATCCAGGTATCGCTACGACCTACACAACCTTGCGGTTAATTTTCACTACCCAGTGACGAAAACAGAGAAACTCAAAGTTTACAAAGTTCTTCTCCTTTTGATGCAGTCTTTCAGCATTTCAAAGGATATGTAGATTCAAGATTGGAAGAACATTCATATCAGAAAACCGACATAAATGAAGGAAAAGATACTAAAAAGTTTCACAGAGAAGCCGAGGCTTCAAAGTTGAAGAAGAAAGGAGATATTAAACAGTATCTTTTAACCGCTGTCATAGAAAGAGAAGAACTGGTAGATTAAAATTGAGTCAAGAACTAAACTATGTTTTCTCATTACTCCGTCGCCTAGAGAGAACAGCTCTTGACTGCCCTCCTCTTGAAAATGATAGGTTAAGGTTCAGAAAAATACTAAAAAAACTTAATTACTATGTCGTAAATAGAGAACAGCTCCAGTACTTCTCTGGTAACTGGTTATTTAAGATTTAGTAAAGTACTGAACAATTTTCTTATTACTCTGTCGTAAAGAGAGAACAACTCCTGCACCCCTCTGGTAACTGGTAGGTTAAGGTATTTAGCGAACTCTTCCAAATGCACTTTTCCGTCACCATTAGAATCCATGTCAGCGAATTTCCCCAAAAGGTCTTTCATGCTATCCATGCGAACACTACAATGGAGAAAAGACACAACTTGACGAGCCTCTTGTGGTACAATTTGTTTACCTTATTTCAAAACTTTTCTTCAACACGTTTGACATCGAAAGTAAGCATGTATAGAACTTATTCATAAATGGCGGCGGTTTCAATATTTCTTGTCTACATTCAAGTTAGTCCCACTAGCCTCGTTTTGGGTGACATATTCTTTCGAAAGTTTAACTCAATAGCGAGGCTGGTAGGGCTAATTTGAATGGAGAAATACAGCATGGAACTTTCGGCTCAGAAATTAGGTTTAAAGTCTATAGCCGGCCTAGGCACCATTTACGAAGAAGTATTAATTTCCTTTTCAAATAGTTTTAAAGGCCCCGCTAAATCTCCTAGATTGCTAAAAAAAGTTGATCACATCCAAGGTCCTTAAAAATTTGGGCCACAACACGAAACTTGTTCATCAAATGTGGCCTTATTGCTTATAAACTTCACAGGAAGTTGTTCAATCTTTTTTCTTTCATAACACTTCTAGTACGAAGGGCACAACATTAGAGTGCTAAGATGGTTGCCTGGACAACAGGCACTAACCTGAGTTTTGTGCTGATCTTATGGTACTCTACCAACCCAGCAGATGGAGGAAGTTTGTTTTCTACCGCTTCTAGCATAAGGCGACAGTCTTCATATGTATGATCTGTCATGGGAACGTTTAAACATCTGTGTAGCACAAAAAAAGAGCCTTGTTTCAAACTCTCTCGATCAGCTACCGTGATGCTGTGCGTACTATTTATTGTTTCTAGGAAATTGACCGGACAGAAATTTTTGAGAAACGCCCTAATTTAGAAAGTCTTAATCAAAATATCAATAGCATGTTTCCCCTTTCCTCTGTTTAACGCGCTAAGTTCACATAACGCCTCCACAGGGTCCCCAACAAAAATATGGAAACAATCGAAACAAAGTCTAATAGTACTTTTTTTCACTCAGATTTCATGGCGACACAAAAATAAACAGATCAACAGAGTCCGTTTGAGTAGAAACTAAAAACCCATATGTGTTAAATTTCACCAACCCTACGGAGTACTTCTAAAAGAACCAGTTTTCTACCTACACACTGCTGTTCGGTCTTTTATTACTGGTTGTTTTACTCGGAGGTCAAGGGTTAAAAATCGCTAAAGAAACTAGAACGTGGAAATCAAATACTTGGCAAAAACCGTTTGATAATAAGAAATACAGCAAGGGAGTGCTACGAGTCATGAATATACACTCATAACCAAGTAAAAGAAGTATAACTAATTATCTTAATGTTGAAGTGTATCTAATGATCTTAATGTTGAAACTTGACATTATCAAGATCCAAAACTGTAGTTGTTTATACATTCGATATATTTTTTTTCGCCTAAAATTTATTGAAAACTGCGAAGAAACAAACTTGCTAATTTTCCCATTGAGTGAATTCATACACTACAAAAAGTAAAAATAACACAATTGTGAAAAATTCACCTTGCCATTTGTTCCCTCACATTTCTTGCAAACAGCTTGGCATCGCAAATTTCCTACAACCACAGTAAGAACAAAAGAAGCAACTATACAAGCTTACATTAACAAAAAGTTGTCATCAGCCATTAAAGTCATATTGTTAACTCTACCCTCTCCCGACCGGAAACCTTCAACCCAACCTACTGAGAATGGGAATCTTCACTCCTATCCCTTCAAACGGGAATTCTGCAACCAAACCGACTCCCAATGGGAAACCTTCAACCCAACCTGCTTAAAATGGGAAATATTTGCAATCTTCTTCAAATTGGAATTCTGCAACCCAACAGATTCAGTGGGAAATCGTCAACCAAACCGACTCCCAATGGGAATTCTGCAAACCAACCAACTCCGAAAGGGAAACCTTCAACTAAACCTGCTTAGAATGGGAATCTTCGCTCCTATCTTCTTCAAATGGGAATTCTGCAATCCAACATACTCTCAATGGCAACCCAACCCACTCCAAATTGAAAACTTCACTGGCAATCATACCCACTTCACTGGGAAGCTCAATCCACCCAAACTGGAGATAATCCAGCCAAGCCTCTTCTGAATGGGAAATATCCCACCCAACCCACTCAAAATGGGTACAAAACGAAGACCTTAAACTTTAGCTAATCCAACTCAGGCTACCCAGAATGGGATTATCTGATTCAATCAAAATGGGAATAAACCAACCCAGCCTGATCAGAATGGAAAACATTTATCCCCAACTTCTCCAAATCGGAAACCTTAAACTTAAGCTAATCCAACTCAGCCAACTCAGAATGAGAAAAAAATATCCGATCCAATCAACTCAAACTGGGAATAATCCAATCCAGCCTATCCCACCTTCTCCAGATCGTAACTTAAGATACTCCCATGGGAAACCCTCGATCATCCTAAACAAAACTATTGAAATTTTATTGGTTGTCTTTTAGAAACTATCACTGAGATTTTGACGAAAAGTGTAGTCTTGTCAACAACATTTTCCTAGCCAATGTTCAATGTTTTTGAAATAAAAGAACCTACCAAAGTTCTTGAAATCTTAACTAACTAAATTTTACAAATACTACAGGAAAGACAAAAAAGTTAACGATTCTTGCAGGGTATTCGACAATCATATTAAACGGACATGTACAAGGGTATGACCTGAAGTACCAGCATACCGAAAGTTGAGGTATTTAATTAAAAGAACCATTTTCATGACCGCATACATTTCAAAGGATAATACCACGAGGGGAAATTGCTATCACAATGTGGAGCAAACAAAGGAAAGTCTCTTACCTCTGTGCTTGGCTTGTACACTGGCAGTATCTAATCAACAAGATAAGTTATCAATTAGACAGTAATGACTACACCACTATGGATGCACCGACGTCAATAATGTAAAAAAAAAACGAATTAGGCTTACTTCAATTTCTAACTTGTTATGCAACTGACACATGGTTAACCAGAGTAGCTTGATTCTGTTGAATTAAATCAAACTGAAATCAGCTAAAATACTCAAACACACAACGCTATCTTTTTTTAATCCTAAGAAGTTGTTGATGATTAAGATTTAGCCAACTAAGAAAATCTTACACCGAGTTAAGCTTTAGTTTATTTTTAGTGTCAGACCTTTACTAAGGCCTTTTACTAAGGGAGGGGGCAAGAGAGGGAAGAAATATATCTTTACGAAATCGGTTCATCATTTTCCTGCCCTGAAATTTTGAGCTAGGTAAGAGAAAAATTAAGTTTAGAGAATTCGTAATCGGGATTGTTCGTAAAAGTTAAGTCCTGTTACATTGACTAAAGAAATCCTAAGTCCTAAGTCCTAAGTCCTGTTACGTTGGCTAAAGAAATCAGATTAAAGGGGCCGAAAAAAGACTAACACAAATTTTGAAATTCACATTAAGATTTTACCAAATAGCAGGGTAATGATGAATCTTTTTATTATCCTTTATACTCCCTTCACCCTCCCTCTCCATTCCCTCCTACCCCCTCCCTTCCCTTCTTCCCTTCCTCCCTACACACATGTAACTAGAACATTTTATTCCACCGACTTCAGATGCAATAACAATATAGAAAGAAAAATGTTATGTTTGGAACTCTATATCTAAGAATACTAAGTCAGCATCGTCCCTTTTATCATTTAAGACTGCACTTTTTTGTTGTCATCTGATTCATGAACAGTAGTATTTAGCTAGTTGTAGTTTATTCATTAATGACTTATGCAATTGTTTTTACTTTTAGTGAGCGCATTGAGATTTTTAAATACGCCCATCAAGCAAGTCACTATTATTATTATTATTATTATTATTATTATTACTATTATTTTTCTGACGATGTTAGTAAACGCGACTTTTTTCATTGCTTATAAAATACTGAATGCTGAAAACAAAAAGCATTAATTAAATTGCTATTTGACATATCTAGAAAATAACATAACAATTAAAAGCTTGATGTTCTTACTAAGCAAACTGAAGATTAAAAACTGAGGAAGTTACTGAGTAGCTATAAGAATGAAAAATGATTTGCTAGCAGATTTCTACGAGGAAGAAACCAGGAGGGCTTTAAGAGTAGTTGAGGTTAATTTTCTCTAAACACAGTTTAGCTTCAGCGCTCAAACCCAAGGTTCTTTGAAAGTGGGCAGAGTGTATTAGTTTGTATCTGACAAACCATTACCTCAAACCAAAATGTCAAAAATGGGTAATTTTTTAAACTTACGCCGAGGGCCCTGACCAAGTCCAGGTAACAGTATCCTAGCAGCAAAAGATGATAATAGTATAAATTAGAGGTTAAACACCATACCAGCTTCTTTGCTGATTCCTTTTCTTACATTCACAAACATGACTTTTTCTACTTTCACACATTAAAGAAATAGGCCAATGCAGATGAGTTTTGTCAAGATGCGAGCGGTAGAAGGAGAAAGTAATGGGGGGATGAGGATGTTGTCTCTTAGGAAAAGTTAAAATGATTTTCACGCATTTTAACTCGTTATCATTTTGCCATAAGTACTCAACAAGATTGAATTTAGCTCAGTCAGGCCAGGTTATATAATATGAATATTTATATTCATATCTTGCACTCCTGGCGTTGAGTACATGTACATCTTTAATTAACTGTCTAAAGGTTACCTGTCTCGATTAGCCCTAATGGTTGTTTACAGGTGGCCTTCACTCATCAACTTGTAAGTTTCTTTTTTTTTTGTTATTGTCAGATTTCCTTTAATTAATCAGTGTAAAGGTGTAAATATTTAAAGCTATTGTTGTTGTTGTTATATTAAGTCTGCTATTGGATGTATCTTCTTAGTTTAGTTTCTTCTCATTAAGGCTCTAAAAAGCTCAATCAAATCAAATCACGAAGGTAGTATGTCAAGGAATACAGGCAACTTTGGAACAAATGGCACTTTTTATGCACTGGAAAGGCAAGAAACACTATTCAAAGGGTCCCCTTTCTTATTCTATCAGCCCTAGCAGGATGGAGCACTTGCACCACTTTGCTCAACACCAGAGTCAGACAATATGTTTCCCATAACCTCATTTTTCCCCATTCTGTCAGCCCTTGACGAACCTACAGCCTGGAACACTGGTGAACACAGGTACGATTACACATATTTTCCTTCCTTCCCCAATCCATCAGTATAGACGAACCAACAGCCTTGAAAACTGCTGAAGATCTTTATAATGACAACTCATGTCACATCCTTTCTCTTCAACCAGCCCTTGCCTAGACGACAGTTTGAAACACTCTGCCGAATACAGGTATAATGACACCTCATCTTCCATCCTTCCCCATTCCATCAACTGTAGACAAACTGACAGCCTGAAACACTCTGCTGAATACAGATAGGATGACAACTCATTTTCCATCCTTCCCCATTCCATCAGCCGTAGACAAACTGACAGCCTGAAACACTCTGCTGAATACAGGTATGATGACAACTCATTTTCCATCCTTCCCCATTCCATCAGCTGTAGACGAAATGACAGCTTGAAACACTCTTCTGAATACAGGTATGATGACACCTCATCTTCCATCCTTCCCCATTCCATCAACTGTAGACAAACTGACAGCCTGAAACACTCTGCTGAATACAGATAGGATGACAACTCATTTTCCATCCTTCCCCATTCCATCAGCCGTAGACAAACTGACAGCCTGAAACACTCTGCTGAATACAGGTATGATGACAACTCATTTTCCATCCTTCCCCATTCCATCAGCTGTA
>JAOBRD020719626.1:19235-31315 GCA_027575215.2 Hydrozoanthus sils
ATGTTTAAAATTGTTTACCACAAATGATGTTCCCATTTTGTATCATGCTTAAAATTGTTTACCACAAATGATGTTCCTAGTTTTTATCATGTTTAAAATTTTTTACCACCAATGATGTTCCCATTTTGTATCATGTTTAAAACTGTTTACCACCAATGAAGTCCCCATTTTGTAGTATGTTTAAAATTGTTTACCTCAAATGATGTTCCCATTTTGTATCATGTTTAAAATTGTTTACCACCAATGATGTTCCCATTTTGTATCATGTTTAGAATGGTTTACCACCAATGATGTTCCCATTTTGTATCATGCTTAAAATTGTTTACCACCAATGATGTTCCCATTTTGTAATATGTTTAAAGTTGTTTACCACCGATGATGTTCCCATTTTGTAGTATGTTTAAAATTGTTTACCACAAATGATGTTCCCATTTTGTGTTATGTTTAAAATTGTTTGCCAAAAGTGATGTTCCCATTTTGTAGTATGTTTAAAATTGTTTACCACCAATGATGTTCCCATTTTGTAGTATGTTTAAAATTGTTTACCACCATCGATGTTCCCATTTTGTAGTATGTTTAAAATTGTTTACTTTTAGAAAACTTACACGATTTAGCTGATGTAGATTTTTTAATCACTTAGAGTTAGATACTCTATTCCTCTTGAACTGACGAGGTCTCTCAAGTGCCAAAGCATGTTTTAGGACCCCTAGAACTGAGCAGAAGATCAAAAAGACGCGGAAATAATATATTCCAAGAGGAATAAAGTAATATCCAAATTCTTGTTTACCAAGCCGCTTAGTTTTTTTAGTTTTGCAAATAAAGAGAAAAAAGGAAAAGCAATGGAGCAAAAAAGTGGTTGAGTTAGAGAAAGTAAGATATATGTATCACCAAACCAACGTTTGTTTTGTTTAGGTTGTACATGAAAGAACAGGGGAAGCTAATAAAAAATCATTGTAATTTTTAATTTGTTTGTTATAACAAAGAAATTGTTTTTGTTTATTTTCTCCACTTGCCAGGTTGAGGATGCTCTTCAAGAAAATGGTGCTATAGAAGAGAAGATCAATGCGAGGGTGAAGGTGTTGGATGACATGATTGATGCAACAGTTGAAGATTTGGTAGATTCGGTCAAGAAGAGAGCTGAAGATCTACATAAAGAGTTAACTGAGCTCAAGAAGAGAAAGCAAAAGGTTCTCCATCTTCAGAGGGAAGACCTAGGGCTGAAACGTGCGCAGCTTGAAAGCGTCATTAGTTTTACTGAAGAGGCAATCGTCAAGGGAAGAGAAGTCGAAATTCTGGCTGTAAAGGATCAGCTGGTCAAGCGACTCAAACAGTTGACAACATCAGAAGAGTTTGGCCCCGATGAAAACTGCATCATCGATTGCAGCTTTGACATCACAGAAGCAAAGCGTTCTCTGGCCAAGTGTCATCTAGCAACAAGCAAAGTTGTACCACATCTGACTATCATTACAGCCCAGCAAATCCTTATGGAAGCCCACAGTGCAGTTGTCTCCATCTTTACAGTGGATGTGGAAGGGAAGCTTTCATACTACAAGGGAGACAAGTTGACAGTCAAAGTTCTGTGCCCAAATGGAAAAACCATCACAAGTGACATGCTCAGCTTAGTAAACCATCAAGATGGTCAGTACACAATAACCCTAAACCCAGAAACGCCCGGTAGATACTCTGTGGTTGTGGCTATTAATGATCAGCCAATCAAGAAAAAACCACGTACTTTATATGCATCCCGCAACTACTCCAAACTCTACTATGCACAGCATGGTTTTGGGACCCGTGGATATGGGCGTGGTCAATTTAACTTCCCAACTGGCATTGCAGTAAATGAAACAGGTGAAATGGTCATTGCTGATTGTGAAAACCATCGCGTACAAGTAGTTCGATTTGATGGGGCAGTGCTATTGGTGTTTGGGTCTGAAGGGAATGGTGAAGGCCAACTAAGTCATCCAAAAGGACTTGCAGTCGCTAAAGATGGTTCAATCTTGGTACTGGATACTGGTAATGATCGAGTTCAGGTTTTTACTAAAGAAGGGGAGTTTTTGAGGAAGTTCGGAAAGAATGGAACAGAACCGGGGCAGTTTAACTATCCCCTGGGAATCTCAGTGGATCAGAAAGGCAGAATACTTGTGGCCGACACCAGAAATTGCAGAATCCAAGTTTTCAGTCCAGATGGCCAGTTTCTGTTTCAGTTTGGTCATGTTGGACCAGCAAAGCTGAAACAGCCTGAAAGTGTCGTGTTTTCTAAACACCAGTTCATTGTTGCTGACACCAACAATAACTGCTTAAAGTTTTTTGACCATCAAGGACACTTGCTGCGATCACTGGGTGGTTACGGCAAGTACCCGGGGCAGTTTATATCTCCAAGTCACTTGGCAACAGATGAAAACGGTTTCATCTTTGTTAATGATTTTAATAATCATCGCGTCCAGGTGTTTCAACCAGAGGGAAAGTTTCTTGTCAAGTTTGGTGGATATGGTACCTGGAGCAGCTATTTGCAATACCCACGGAATGTGCTGGTACTGCCTGATGGAAGAGTGGTGGTGTCAGATTGTGCCAACCACAGAATCCAGGTATTTTGAAAGCCTGGATGCAAGTTATTTACATCATAAGGAACACTGACAGTAAAACCATACGCCGTTGAAAGTATATTTGTTTGCATTTACGCGATGGTTGTTAACCTAGCAATATGTTACATGATACCACTACTGTGGACTTTCGAAAGAAGCGGTCGCCGCGAAAGTAACGGCCCTCCCCGAAAGTAACGTTGATTTTGGCCCTCCTATTAAATCCCGAAAATAGCGGTATTTTGAAAATACAACTAGTTGGTAGAAAAAAGTCCGAATATGCCTTGCAGTTTAACGTTGTTTATCCTTTATAACACGCAGATCAAACTATAATCTGTTTTGTTTACTGCTTGTTCATCTGGTTGCGTTACATCGTGTATAGGAATAATTACTTTTAGGCCCCTTTAAGATTTGTAACGCATGTTCTGTCTATGCCACTTCGAGTTACAAACGATTTTTACCTGCCCAAAAATAAGGGTTACTCGAAAGTAACGGCTTCAGAACGTAGCGGTCTCTTTCCCTACAAAATCCTGTTACTTTAGGAGTTATACGGTAATTCAGTTGTGGAATTTTTTTTAAACACTATTTTAGAAACACCGCCCAATTTTATGATTTTAGTTAAAAGGGCAGACATTGTCACAGACTTACTGTATTTTAGAACAATAGTTGAACTAGTTTTGAGCTAAACGCAATATAAATTAAATAGTTTTAGTATATACCAGCTCTATTACGCGTGATTTAATTAATTTAGAAATAGTAGAGATGAGGGACAATATCTGCCTCCAAAATAGTACATAACGACACAAAATGACGAACGTAAGTAGTCGCTTCGCACGGCAGTTTTTGAGTCACTATATTGAAAAAGTTTGCTTTAACAGGGTTCGTACGGATCATTGAAGACCAGGAAAGTCATGGAATTTAATAATTTCATTTTCCAGCCCTGGAAAGTCCTGGAATTTTGATTAAAGTCATGGAAAGTCATGGAACATTGGCATGATGTAGATTGGTAACAGTGTGTAGAAAAAATATATAATCAATCCATATATTTGCACAAAATTACACGCCTTTTTGCTGAATAATCAATAGATTTCACCGCAGAGATAAACTCGCGGAGACGCAGTACGGTAAAACCGTGTGAGAGTTCATTTTAATTTGGTAATGCTACCATGTCTCAAAATAAACATTCAATTCACCTTGTTTAGCTTGCATTGTGCTAGGAAAAGGAAAAAATGAAACTCCTTTTGATGTAATGATGGAAAAGTTAACAATGCTAGGTCATGGAAAATCGAGAAAAGTCGTTGAAAGTCGTGAAATTTCAGAAAGTCAAAAGAGTGCGATCCCTCTTTGAAAACGGGATTTTTTAAGAGTATCTGTTTTAGGCCGTTTACGACATTTTGTTGTTGACGAATTGTCAAACTACGTTTGTTTTACGTTAGATTGCTTATGCTCGAGTTTAGTTACGCTCAGTAATTTATTATTTAAGAAATAAACGGTTTTTTTTCCTACAAATATTTCATTTTTTCTTTAAAAGAAATTTTTCTAGATAATTGCATCGCTGGTATATACTAAACACTTATTATATTTCCATATCGATGGATAGTGGTTTAATGAATATCTACGTCGCGCCTTCGGTGTTAAATAGATATTCTGCCACTATCCATCTCAGTTGAAATAAATTAAGTGTTAAATCTATTTAGTTCTTAGTAAATTGGATACAACACAAGGTGTTGTAATAAAGTTGAAATTAGTTTGACAATTCTTGTAAAATAGGCCCTAGGAGCTGTATATTGTCAAACAATGACTAGAAAAAAGCAAGCACAAATTATTTCGAAGAAAACACTGTTATTTAACTGCATAACCTATGTTAATATCGTTCTTATAACATTATAGATGTGCTACTCGGTTACAAAATAAAGAACTTAAGAAGACCCATGAGGGCTCAACAATAATAGTAGGGCTTCGACACGGTGTCATAGCAGAATTGGACCTTCCCCTCCCTTCTCCCCCATACACATAAAATACAGCACAGTTTTATTCAGGAAGTTTACGAGTTAAACACGTAAGGCAGCATAGTTTCGTTCGAGACATTTAGAGAACGAGTCATACACATAATATAATACAGCATAGTTTCGTTCGAGACGGAGAACGAGCCATACTCATTTAATGCAGCATAGTTCTGTTTGAGACACATACAATACAGCATAGCTTTGTTCGAGACATTTGGAAAACGAGTCATTCACATATAACACAGTATAGTTTAGTCGGAGACATTTAGCGAACGAGTCATACGTACGCATATAATACAGCTTAGTTTTGTCCGAGATATTTAGCGAACGAGTCAGAAGTACGCATATAATACAGCGTAGTTTTGTCCGAGACATTTAGCGAACGAGTCATACGTATGCATATAATACAGCTTAGTTTTGTCCGAGATATTTAGCGAACGAGTCAAACTTACGCATATAATACAGGGTAGTTTTGTCCGAGACATTTAGCGAACGAGTCATATGATGCAGCATAGTTTTGTTGGGCAAGAAGACGAGTCGTGTGTGGACTACTATATGTTACTACTACTGATGTTCGAATACTGCTACCACAAATAGCTTCAAATTTCACTAGCGTAACACTTTCCGTTCCTGTTATTAGCGGGAACCAAATCCGCTGGGACACCGGTATCGTGGTCTGGGACACCGTAACACCGGTATCGTGGTCCTCTTAAGTAGATCTTATATTTAATTAAAGGCCATTTATTTTCATAAAATATTGTTGACTACTTCGATGGCGCCAACATGAAATTGGTTAATTTTTTACGGCGGAGAATCACAGGGCACGTGGCGTTAACGCCATCTTGGATTTCGTGATCGAGCGGTATTGGGAGCGAGCGACAAACAGGTTTATTAGCGATTCAGTTAGCCTCCGGCTATAAGTTGATAAATTGAGTTAAAGAATTGATTTGCACCTTTTTAACCAGAGTTTTTCTTCAGATTCCAATTATATTTAGCTGGGTTTTTTCTGGTTTATTTTGAGACGCCAACAGGATTTGCAGAAGTGACAGTTGATGATTAGCAAAATGTAGCAGTATACTCCCACTAGATACTACAAATCCGTGCACCGGATATCTAAAGCCACGAGGACTTGAGTTAATATTAATGAGTCTACTATTACGTGTTGGCGGTTAAGAGTGCTCACAGGCTTGTTTTAGACGTCTAGAGCTTTGAATTATAGGTTTAATGTTAAAACTTTCGTCAACGGGAATCTATTTTTAATTTTTTTTAAAATGAAGTGTGAGAGTGTCAAAAGATATTGACATGTAAATTAGTACAATTGCAAACTTCATTCAAGGGCCTTTAATCGTTCTAATTTCTCAAAAGCCTAGCACATACATGACGCCAGAGGCTTGTTTTGCGAACAAAGATAGAAGAGACAGAGAGAGACTGGGCGTAAGAATAGGATTAGGAACAAAGACCACGAGGGAACATTTTTTTTTTTCAGGAAGGGGGGAAGAATTTTGAATGTAAAGTTAAACCATTGGCCAGCAGTCGTAAGCTCGAACATTGAGGCGGGGTGAAGGTTTTTTATTACAGAAAAACAACGTAAACAAGAAACAGTATTAGATGAGTGAAAACAATAGCATAATGGTGACAAAAGCCGTGCGCAGAAATTTGGAAAGTGAACGATACCCCGGATGTCGAAGCTGCTCTTCCCACATCAAGTTGAATGCTCGCTTGCTTTTTCAACATTCGTGCATGTTATTCGGTTGAACTCTCGAAAAATATTCCTTTATAGACCCTATGCATGCATAAGTGGCCGTTCTTGAGCTAAACTTTCAAAAGAATATTTTGCCCAAAACGAGCCTTGTAGGGCTATCGATAGAACGAGGAGACAGACAAAACGAGTGCCGAAGGCGCGAGTATTAGTGGGGTCCGGGGACATACTTCCCATGGAAATTTTGAAAATTAGGTTTTATGAGACTTTAATATAAACAACCTTCTGAATGCAAGGCGACACTACTCTCAATTCCACGGTATGGCCAATACCTTTACGCATATAAAACAGGCATTCAAAACCATCCTTGAAACCTCGGATATTCAAACTTTAGATCTTCAAATTCCAAATAAATTTAAAAGAACATGGAGGATTATTTTGCTTTTTTGAATAATTGGTCAACAAAAAAAGTGGACCTTCGCCGCCATTGTTTTTTTTTTGGGGGGGGAAGGTTGGGAGCGTACCCACCTACCTCCCCTGCCAAAGGGCCTGGCTAATTTGAATGTAGACAAAAGAATATTAAAATCGTCGCCGTTTCTGCATAGGGCTATAATTCCAACATATATTGGCCCACACTTTTGGTTTCTTAATTTGTATTCCATGTATGGCGATTTTGTGAAAATCGATCTACAAGGGGGTTCTTGGTAACAGTGCCGCGTAAATTTCACAGGCAAGGATCGACTCGAGGAAAAGTTCCTATGCACATCGGCGCCAATCGGAAACTTTGTGTTTGCTCTGTTATTTCGAAAAATAGTTGGTTAGATTGTTGGCTTGGCTGCACAAATTATCTAGTACATATACACACGTGCTTTGTACAGTACTTTGAATGTGGAGTCGCTTGCTCTTGTTTTTAAGCCTGGTTTTCACTAGCGACGCAAGCAAAAGCACAAACGTAAGCAGACCTTATAAATTTCATCGTGAAAACAACCCAACGCAACGATAAGCACAAGCGCAAGAATAAGCGCAAGGAAACAAAAAAATTCCTTTTTTCTGTGCTTGCGCTTGCATTTGTGTTCCACTGTGTCAGTGAAAACGAAACGCAAACGCAAGGACAACAATGGAGGGTCTGTCTCTCTGCCTTTTTCTTTCTTTGAAAATGTCTCTTAACCAAAAAAGTTTCTTCTTTCTTTCGTTTTTTCGATCCTTTCGCCTTTTTCTTAACAATAAAATCAACAATAGATACCTCTCGTTATGCTCCCTATCCGCCATATTGGATGCAAAGCACGGTAGAGGAATGGCACTAATGCATGGATAATCGTGTGCTTGCGTTTGTTTCGTTTTCATTCCGTTGCGTTTGCGTTTGTGCTGTGCTTGCATCGCTAGTGAAAACCAGGCTTTAAGTTAAAAGTTGAAAAAAATAAACAAAAGTTGCAAAATTAATGCCTAACGATTGAACACGTAAACTGCGCGACTGTTATTTTAGTACTTCGAATGCTCAAAAACACCATTTTCTCTGCCTGTGTAGCTGCTGTTTTCTAGGGGGGACCGAGGGTCAACCGAGCGATATAGCCACATGATACTGAACGGGCAGGTTTTTCTCGCGCGTTCAAGACTCGTTCGAATTCGCTCGATTGACCTTGGTGTCTCCCCTAAAAAGAAGGCGCTACGCAGACTACATTGTATCTAACAGAGTGTTAAATGGACAAAGGAGTGTTCACTGAAGTTGCAATTTGTCAAACAAGTTTTAAGTTTCTTTTAGCTGGATGAGGGATTATTTTTAGCTAGGCAATGATTAACGTAAGAAACATAAGAGTGCTAATTATCTGAGAAGCTAACTGTGTATATACATTCTGTTTATTGGGCGGGCACCTTGTTTACGCCTTCACTCTCGTAAATGCTTGTTTGGCAGTGCTGGCCAGTTGAATATATGGACCTGTTTATGGTTGGAGAAAAATGGGGCAACTTGACAATTAACAAATATAAATAATCGAGAGAGCCTATCATACTAGCCTCTTTTTAGAACAAGCGTTTTTTCAGTTTACTTTGGCATGTGCGCAAAGCTGAACTTAGGAAATGAAGTTAGTCAAATTAAAAAAAGGGCTTAATATTGTTGCGATACAAGTTTCTTAAACAAACATCTAGTTGTCAACGATATTAAAAAATCTCTCCTGTTTGTGCAAAGAGCAAATAAAAAGTGGCTCTGCCGAACCAATGAAATATCCATGTTCTGCCGCACCCCAAACTTTTGACCATTTTTAAGATAAAAAATTGACTTAAACTTAAACAAGGATGTACAAGCTAATTAACTGAGGGTTTAACAGGCAATTCGTTGGCAAGTTTGCAAAGCAATATGATAAACGGTGAGATAAATCATCAAAAATTTCTAGAACAATATGCATAAAAGGTATCTTCGAAAACGTATACTTGACATACATGGCAGTACCGTCGGGTGTTCTAATAATCGCTTGAGTTGTTTCCGTTTCTACGTACCACTCCCATACAACTTTCGAGCTAAAACCTGGCAAAAGAAAAGTGCGACATGTTAAAAGGTATTTACTAATTGTAGCACTATTCATTTGAGTGTGTAATACCGAAAACGCAGAAGAAAAAGCAAACTCCAGGGCTAACTGTTGCAACATTAGGTTTCTTTAAGACATATGCTATAATTAAGAAAAGTATTAACTTGTGTCCTATATTCTAAGCCATTAAAAGTATTAACTATTTCCAAGGATCTTCTGCAAAAGCGCTATTGTATTTTCGGTGAGTGATTCTAAAACTTTATATATAATAATGCTACACACTCGGACTGGCGACGATTGCGTAGAATAGAATAATTTCTCTATGTACACAGGGTCTGTTTTTAACTATTAGTCGCCACCTGCTCGACAGGACATCAACAACTATCCAAACTTGGCACGCCCGTTGTTCTAAACAACAAATTCATATAAATTTTTAATTACCCAAACTTGCTTCAATGTGCATCGGTGTAAAAACCTAACGGTTCATTCGAAAAACTTACAGTTGCGGGCCGGTTGTTGTGGTTGTAGCGGACAAAGTAAGTTTTTGAGGTACGCTAATTTTCGCTTGTGTTATAATTTCATACTAGAGTTTCTCTCTTGCGTTAATTTATTAGTTTCTCGCTTTATGGCGTTTATTGTCGATAATATGAGTTTCCATCAAACTGCACGGGTTGTTTCGGGTTAAATTTGTTTTGACTGAGTTTATCTCATAAGTTATATCCTTAAAGAACTGTCAAAGGAAGGTAAAGGCATTAACTTTAAAATAATATTTTAGAAAATAGCATTAACTGTTTCAAGCTATTAAGGTCTTCGAAAGACTTTATGGTAATACACTGTTTCTTTGTTATGATTTATGAGATTTAATCATAACCAGAAGTAAACTGGCAACAAATGACGACACTCGAGTGACACATGTTTGTATTTACAGCAGTGAACCAACTATATCTTTAGATGACTGTCGGTGGCTAAGAAAGTTTCTGAGACTAAGTTTTTATTAAAACTGGATTATCAGAGAAAAAAACTGGTGATACATGAATTTGCTTGATCTGATGTACCTATGACCAAATTTCCAAACGCCATATATTTGTTCCTGGTACAGAGACATCCGGAAACGCAAAGGTTTTATTTTCGACCCTAAAATTAGCAGGTCTGTCGAGCACCTCCACCCCCTCTAAAGGGAGTCCCCCTCCCCCGGGAAACGCACTGTCTAGTCTGAAATTGATTAATATGACTCATATTCATAACCACCCAGTGGTATTATTAATTTTGCTGAATAACCAGAAATAATCGACATACTGTAGAAAGATACAAAAGGCAGAACTTTGATAGTTTAACAATGCCAATGGCAGAGTAGACCAGAACTGGTATCTGGGTGTCTCTGCGCCAATCAGAGATGCTGCTTTGCAAAATTTGGGATCCCGACTGAGCTAACCAATGGCGAGTGAACATTTACTTAATCCATTTCATTTCGCTACAGATTGTTAGTTTGCTTAATTAAAATTAGAAGGAGACTATACTTCGCCATTTTCCCCCACCGGACCCAAAAAAATTACGTTGAACATCTTCATGTCTCATGATCTCCCAAATAAATGTATTTCTAGTTTTTTTTTACAAAGTATATTTTCTTGAGGCAATCAAAAGCAAATATAATAAGTTTATACACAGAGTCTTAAGTTTTTGTTCGAACTACAATTCAGTGAAGAAATCGAAGCTTTGTTCTAAATAAGTAATAATCGTAATAACAAAGAATAGAAAAGAGAATTGACATCCAATCTGCTTTGAGGATAGCTAACTTTCGAGTGGGGAACCGAGTTAAGAAATATGAAGGTTGTCAGCTCGTTTAGCCAATAATCGTATAAAATTCTATCAAAGACAAACTGCTGAAGTTGAAATGAAAATTACGCTTAAAACAAGTATTAATCCTTTGACGCCGGGGCCCATGTTTACAATTGATTTTCGCGCTACATATATATGGGGTGTAAGGGTAATATAACTGTCAAGGTTTACATATTTCTGGAAGTGTGACTGCAGAAAAAATTTTCACAGAAATTAGGTCTGAATTTTTTCCGGAAAACACTCTGGAAAAGTATGCGAATTCTCTAAGTGCGACCCGGCCTAAAAAGTTTCGCACAGGCAGCCCAGATTCATAGCTCCTTGGGTAGGCAAAAATACGAAAACGCTCAAAACAAACGCGGGGAAGCGCTGAGAAAACAAACAAAATAATGTGTTGAAGCATGTTGCACAAATCCCCTGTTTTCCCATAAAAAAACACATGTCATTTATTTTGTCCTCCCGTGCGATCGAGCATCGACACGAAGCAGACACTCAGGGATTTTTTGTATTTTCCGGCCTTAATCCTCTCGAATACAGAACTGTAAAACTGATAAACGGTCTATAAACCTTCAAGTTGTTTGATTTGAATGAGGAAACTAAAAGCAGATGCAATAAACTAATGACCGAGTTGGGAACCGAGCTAAGGACCGAGTTGGGAACCGAGCTAAGAACCGAGTTAGCAACCGAGTTTGAAATCGAGTTAGGAAACGAGTTGGGAACCGAGTTAGGAATCGAGTGAGGAACCGAGTTAGGAACCGAGTTAGGAACCGAGTTAGGAATCGAGTTAGGAACCGAGTTAGGAATCGAGTTAGGAACCGAGTTAGGAATCGAGTTAGGAATCGAGTTGGGAACCGAGTTAGGAATCGAGTTAGGAATCGAGTTGGGAACCGAGTTAGGAACCGAGTTTGGAATCGAGTTAAGAACCGAGTTAGGAACCGAGTTAGGAATCGAGTTAGGAACCGAGTTAGGAACCGAGTAAGGAATCGAGTTAGGATCCGAGTTAGGAACCGAGCTAGGAACCGAGTTAGGAACCGAGTTAGGAATCAAGCTAGGAATCGAGTTAGGAACCGAGTTAGGAATCGAGTTAGGAACCGAGTTAGGAATCGAGTAAGAAACCGAGTTAGGGAAGTAGTTAGGAATCGAGTTAGGAATCGAGTTAGGAACCGAGTTAGGAATCGAGTAAGGAACCCAGTTAGGAATCGAGTTAGGAACCAAGTTAGAAACCGAGTAAGGAACCGAGTTAAGAACCGAGTTGGGGACCGAGTTGGGGACCGAGTTAGGAACCGAGTTAGGAACCGAGTTAGGAATCGAGTTAGGAACCAAGTTAGGAATCGAGTTAGGAACCAAGTTAGGAACCGAGTTAGGAATCGAGTAGGGAATCTATTAGGAATCGACCTAGGAATCGAGTTAGGAATAGAGTTAGGAACCGAGTTAGGAACTGAGT
>JAOBRD020719627.1:0-14353 GCA_027575215.2 Hydrozoanthus sils
CCCTCCCCCCTTTCCGCCCCCTCCCTGCGGGCCGGGCCTGAGCAGTGCCAAAAGGTAAAAATCGAGAGCGCAAACGAGAATGGAAACTAGCATGGGAAATCGATCTTGTGCGCAAACGCAAACAAAAGTACAAAAGCTAACAAGCTTTTAAGGGGAGCTTGCACTCCAAAATTATTTTTTTACATGTTTAAAAACGTCAGTTTGGTATTCCAAAAATGTGCTTTCTTAAGCGATTCATTTATTAGTATTCTGCAAAAATGAGTAAAGAAAACACTAATCAATCTCATGTATGGAGGCCTCTATGTTGCACTGACGTCCAACGTCACAACTTGAAAGTGCAATTTGTTATCGAAGAAAAAAAATTTTTTTTGGTAAATTGCTTAAAAAGGAATACCTTTTTTTATTCTACTGGATAATTTGACAATACATGCAAGCAATAAAATAGTTACAAGTAGGCAATAGAGCTGATCACTTTTGACAGTTTCACGTTGTGACGTCAGACATCAGTGCAACATGGCGGCCTCCATTGGATTGACTAGTGCTTTCTTTACTCATTTTTGGAAAATATTAGAGAGTCAGTCGGTTGTTCCTCTTGTGTATGGCAAATTTCTTGTGAGAATTTGCCTCGCGAAGCAGCGCGCGCGATGCAAACGTCGAACTTTACGTACAGATGTTTAACTCACAAACTTTTCGTAGTGGATTGTGCTTTCTGTAGTATAATGTCAGATTATCGTAGACAAACATTGAAATCTTTATGCTCACCCTCCTTTTGGATAAAACTTTTGAATCATGGCAATCAGGGTTCCATTTGCTACTTTATCAACAAAACTGAAACTACCAATTACGAAGGCACCTGAAGACTGAATAGAGAAAATGTCTGGTTAATAGTTGAACTAAGTTTTTGTTTTCAAATTAAAGTTCCTTTCTTTGGACTTTGCTTAATCCAATTTCGTTTCCAGGGCTTTTCTGCCCACCTTTAGCTTCCCTCGAAGAAAAACCCTGGGAACGAAATTGTGCTATAAAAAGTAAACCAAGTTTTATTTTACCACGAGTTTTAATCTACAGTTGGAACCCGTAACTCAAATTGCCATGGGATTATGAAGCTATTTCGAAGTACCGAGGTTTCGAGTTATAAGGGTGAAAATTACAGTAACTATGTGGAAATCAGTTTTGCTTCGAGTGAGCCGGAAATTCGAGTCAAAGAGGGTTCGAGTTGTCGGAGTTCGTGTCAAAGAGGATTCGAGTTATCGTAGTTCGAGTCAAAGAGGGTTCGAGTTATCGGGGTTCGAGTCAAAGAGGGTAATAGTTGCTGAGATATTAAGGTTATTTAAATATGCAAAAGTTATGCAAATTTCCAAAGTTATAACGTAATAATCGGCAATCCAATGGGACAAATTACAAAACAATAATTATTTCTTGAAACACCAGAAAAATAATCCTCAAAACATTGCACAATTGTTTTTAAAACTTTAACAAAAACACATGCTATAGAGATATAAACAGTTGTTTCGCAATTTCTCCTATTGGATTCCCGACTGTATATTAGGTCACAACATTGCATATTCGAAAAATCTTAATACCTCAGCAACCAAAAGAGTTATTTATTCTTCTTTTCAGAAACCTCTTAAAAGACTGTTAAGTTCCATGGTTCCGATACATACCATTTTAAAAAGGATCGGGCTCTTCTGTAGGGAGTTTTTCATCAGAAAAACCTTTTATAGGCATTCCAGGGTTCGAATTTGGAGAAATAATTTGATTAACGCCAATAGTCCATTTCACGGTTCCTGAAAGGTAACCAAGCTTCAACATGACACCGAGGCAAAGGTTGTCCTGGTACAGTTAGAGAAGTGGAAATGATTATCATAAGAAAGAAATTACTAATAAGCATTTCGACCTCTCTAACTATGCCAGGACAACTTTCACCCCGGTTTCGTGTAGAAGCTTGGTTACCTTTCAGGAACCGTGGACTATTGTCTCAATTCAAGATACCTTGTCCTCTCCTATAAACTCTGCTGTCATCGCCAGAACAGTTACAAGCATGAACGAGGTGCCGCTGCCCATGAGGATTGACGTCGCATACACGGCATTTCTACCGCTGACCGTTTGTAAGTAGAACCAGGCGCAAGCCGCAGTCACCATTATTGATGCTAAACAATAGGTTATCTAGTGTAAGAAACAAAAAGATAAATGGATACCATTTCGAGACGCTTAAAGTACCTATGAAATGAAGCTTTTAGTTTCCTCATTGGATAGACCTTGCTAAATGAGGAATAGCGGTAAGAAAAAATTGTCAAAGTCTCTAATGGTTCTCGAGATACTAACATTCAATATTTTCAGTTGAAGACGTTATGTACAAGGTTTGCAGGTAAATTTTTTGTTGTTTAAATCTGCTGCAATTCAAAAACTTTCGGATAAATTTTAGCTGGGCCGATGTGATCATAAGTTCAAGTTAGTTTGGCTCTATTATTCACCAAAAGGTTATGTATTGGCAGCAGATTTCAAAAAATTGAAAATTTGCTTGTTACTCTTGTGACGGTATCAGTTTAAAACATTAAGTGTTATTATCTCGAGACACATAAAAGATCTTGATAATTTTTTTTCACCGCTATTCTTCATTTAGCAAAGTCTATTCACTGAGGTAACAAAATATTTCATTTCATTGACACTTTAATGACGAATGTCTTTTACTTCTGTTGCTTTTGTACATATTAACTACAGAAAAACATTCGACATTGCTCAATTAAAGTTCTTGCTTATGAACTAACCCGCTTTCCAAGCAACTTGTTTAACTTTTTAGCCACGGTGCTAGCAAAGACTCCGCTGACCAGAACGACTAATGGAAAATACGCAATGGCTTCCTGAAAGAAACGTCCGAATAGACTTTTAAGATTGAGAGAGCGATTAAGTAATGATAACAGTTAGAGTGACTTTGATATATGCAGTTACAGTGAAAGCGATGATCAATTGAGAATGATAGTGACAGTGACAATAAAAAAAACACGGGACCTATGGGCAGAGACAAAGACAATTAGAGAGTTTAAGCAACGAGGACGGTAACACCGACGACAACTGCAAAAAGCAATAGTGAATACAATAGCTGTACGTTGGAATGTACCGTACAGGCCACCTGCACGCCGTCGTCATGAAAATTACAACGTGAAAAGCTTTATTTTGGAGTTCTTGCGACTACGGGAGCGATAAACAGAAAGTTTTCTCAATCTTCTTTTATCTTTATGCAGAGGCTTTTGTCTTTTTCTGTTCACAAAGCATCACTACGACAAAATGACAATGATGGTGACAGTGAATGAAATAGCGGAAAATGTGACTGTGACATTGACAGAGGCAGAAATAGTGAAAATGACGGTGCAAATGACAGTGACAATGATGGCGACAAAACAGGATACATGGGCAGCAGCAAAGACAAAGACAATGACGATCACAGTGACTGAGAGAATGAAAATGATGGTCAAGTGACAGCGAAGGAGGCAGAGAAACTGCGGAGATGACGAAAACAGGACACAGGGGCAGGGACAAAGACGTAGATAATGACCTCGACAGTAACTGACACAGTAAAAACGGCGACAGTGACAAAGTCAGAGACGGTGAAAAGAACGGTTACAGTGACAATGAAAATAACAATGAAAATGACAAAAACAGGGCATAGGGGCAGACACGAAGACAATGACGTAACAGTGGCTGGGACAGTGAAAATGATAGTGACATTGACAAAGACGATGAAAATGATGGCGACAGTGACAGAGACGATGAAAATGGTGGTGACAATGACAGAGAAAGCGGAAACGACAAAAGCAGGAAATGCACAGGGGGAAAGACGAAGACAATGACAATGAAAGTGACGGAAATTATGATCACAGTGATATTGATTATAATAGTTATAGTGAAAATGATAACGATAGTGACAAAGACGATGAGGTAATGGTACCTACCTTTTGAAATCGAAGGGTTTCCACCAAATAAAGGGCAAAATAAGAGTTCGAGACATTCACCACCACTCGAGTACACATATAAACCACTCCAAGCTAGTAAATAAAACATTTAACTTATTTCGTTAACTGGCTATAGTTGATTTTCAGTGCGCATGCAACTTTAAACTTTTAAACGAAGAGAACAAAAGGCGTCAAATGTATATAATTGAAGGCAAGTTTACCGTCGCCTGGTTAGCCGAGTTGGCGTAAGGCGCCAGTCTGTCGTGCGGGAGGCCCGTACTCGATTCCCGGTGCCGGACCTTCATTTAGGGTCTTACAATAACTGAGGAGAAGGTGCTGTCTTTGCTCTAACATCTACAAACGGTTAGACCTTCGCGTCTTCTCGGATTAAGAACGTTAAACCGTAGGCCCCGGGTGGCAGACCTCGAAGGGGACCTCGAGTCCTATTGTCTGTTCTCCCGTGTCAAAATGTTACAAAACCAAAACAACTGATTGCAACAAGTTTGATTGCAAGTATTTGTTTGCATCATGGTGTTGTTACTTCGAAACCAGTTGGAAATGGCTGTCAAACATGTTTTAAACATGAAAAAAAAAAGACTGGGGACAAGTACACGTGAGTGAGGTTACAAAATTCGTATTAGTAAACAAAGTCTACTCTGCACAATCTTGGGTTTCAAACTCATTTACCTCACCAATTTGAGTTCCTTATCAAGCATTTCTAAGTGTGGTGAGTGACCAACAAAACTGAAATTCGGCAGAGTACTGTTTGTTTACTAATAAGGCAGTTATGACCTCACTTAGGGCCCGTTTACATGAGAGGCGGGATGATATTCGTCCAGAGATCAAACTCGTCCCAGGACGAAAAACGTTTCGTTTACATGAGCAGTTTCATCCCAATGATGTTGTTTCATCTCGCCCGAGACGAGTTTCGTCCCGTCCGTGCCTTCGGCTTTTCTGTCTGCGTTGTTCCAAAAAATGGCGCGTGAGCAGCTGGTTTTAAACTTTGCTGCAATTGAAATTGTTGACAGTGTTACTGCAACTGCAGCCGGTACTTCTGTTTCAGGTTTTTATAACTAATCGATATCGGCTCATCAATGACAATGACATGAAAAATAATAATCGTGGATAAAAAGATCAGAAATACCTTGTAGAACATCGGCTGTCGAAACCACTCTTTCCATAGTTTCCCAACCTTTTTTTCTTCCACAAAAGTTCCATTTCTTTCGGTGGACACCGTGTCTAGTTTCGACGAATCTGCTGTGATCTCGTCCGTAAAAGAACAGTAATCATTATCATCAAACCCCTCATTTTCTTTAGCTTCACAAATTTCAATTAAATCAGCGTCATTATTGTATTTATCGAGACTGATTGAGCTCTTGTTGCTCCTAGGCACGTTTCCACCTATTTCTGGTTCAGTTTGATAGTACGATGTCTTTGTTTCTACACGGTGCTTCGCAAAGGAACTATCGATATCTGATGCATATCTGTTCACTTCTGACTGTACCGAGGAATTAACTGAAACATCACAATGTTCTACCGTGCAAACTGTACATCCAGTAGACGTCACGGCGATGTCTTCAGGGTAAGTTTCCATGGCAATGTTATCCTTTTCAGCATCAACTTGGAATCCGTTTTGCTTTTGGTGTTGAGCTGCGTTTTTTTCTGACATGGTGTAATAAATTTTTTGTTCTTATGAGTATTGCAAGTTATGAAATTCTTTTACATCAATTTTGCTTTTTCTTTTACTTTCCTTACTAAATTCAAAATTCAGACAATAGGGTAAGTTTTAACAAAAAGAGCAAATCTTAAAGTGTAAATATCAGAACCATGTGACTTGATTTGTTAGAATTATTTTTTAAAAAAGGAAAAATGTCGTTTATTTCATTAAATCGATTATTCTGTTGCTGAGGTTATTAAGTTTTTTTCAACTATGCAAATTAGATATGGTGAAACGTCATAGGAGGAACTCACAAGTGGAAAGATAACAAAACAACAATTATTTCTTGAATTACCAGGCCAATGATCCTGAAACTTTGCACAGTTGTTTAAATATGTTTCATTGGTTCCTCCTATTACGTCACAACTTTGGTAATTTGCGCGCATATTTTTTAATAAAATAAACAACATTTTTGTTTCTTTTTCAAATTTTTTTTTACAAACAAAGTTCCATGATTTGGTTATACACACTTTAAGTCTAACCTTTTCGGGCAGTATCTCCTTGGAAGGAAGGCTCAGTTGTTCCAAGATGGAATACAATTGAGAAGAACGTCCCTACGCCAACGATAATGAATCCAAGGACCTAAACAAGAAATATTTTTAAAACACGCTGCTTTAACGTTTTACGATCGTAATACAGAGATTAAAAGCACCATGCGTATTTTTGCCCACAAAAGGCAGGGATGTCACGTGACATTTTTTCCCGCGCTTGCCGTGCGCCGTTCTCGTTTTTTAAGCTGCGTTAGCTTGGAAACTTGTCTCCAGGCTCGCGCCCTTGAACGTGGTGCTTAACCAAGAACTGCAAAGAATGGACGGCAAAGGAGGCAAAGGGCAGACGACGAGCTGACGTTGCCTTTCGCGCAGTGCTTAACCTCTCTAATGAAACACACAACTACATTCCTACACTTAAAGTGACCAAGTACAATTTTACCAAGGACAAAACTTTAACAGAAACAGTGAGAGTTGAAAACTCGATAGTTGATTAAAATGAGAACGATGGTTGCACTAGAAACAGTAACAACGGATAAAACAAAAACACAAACGGTAACAAAATTGATGACAATGATGATGCTGACGTTGATGTTGAAGAATGGTAAATGGCTGCTATGAAGTGAAAGTTTACAATGAGGGACGATACTATGATGATAACGATTATATAATGAATGGTGGTAAATATTTAATTTGATGCTGTTAACGAATGATGACAGAACTTGATGGTGATGTGAGTTATGGTGTTGATGGATGATAGTACACCTATAGTAGATGATGGGGAAGGGGGTGGTGGTGTTGACGAATGACACTAGTGGTAATAGATGGTGATGAGCGTTGATGGTTGTGTTGATAGATGATGGTTCACCAATAACGATAGATGATGATAAGTGATGATGAAGGGTGATGGTGTTGATGAATGATGATACACTTACGATGATAGATGATGATGAGCGATGATGGTGGTGTTGATAGATGATGATACACTTACGATGATAGATGATGATGAGCGATGATGATGGTGTTGATAGATGATGATTCATCAATAATGATAGATGGTGATGAGTGATGCTGAGGGGTAATGGTGTTGGTGAATGTGGATACACTTATGATGATAGATCATGATGAGAGGTCGATGGTGGTGTTGATGGATGATGGTACATGTACATCGATAATTAATGATAGATGATGAAGGATGATGGTGGTGTTGATGGATGGTGTTGACGAATGATGACAACAACTATGGTGGTGGTGACCAAGAGTGATGATGTTGGTGGATGATGAAAGTGTTAGTGAAAGTGATGATAAGGAAAGATGATGATGCTGATGAAGACAAACCCGGCAGTGAAAACAATGATGCTGACAATGCTAAAAGAAGGGATGAAAAATTTCGGTAGTGGACATAAGGACTTTTCCACCCAGGGTCACTGCAACATTTTAAAAATATTTTTCTGTCGACATTCTGACATGTTACTCTAAATTAATCCCTATTTTGGATATATCAAGTCCCAGTTCTCACCATGAACTCTTTCCACTGGTCGAAAGATAAGTTTTCTTCACTACTCTCTCCAAGCAATATCCACGTAACGCCGTAAACAAAAATTCCACTGGCGAAAGTTGAACCTGACCTGCAATCAACGAAAGAGATGCAAAGCACTCAGTATAAAAGAGGCCCTTCTATTAATTCTTCTCACTAGATTTGGCAGCTAAAAGCGCAACGCGTGCGCAGTTGTTGATCATTTTGATTGTTCCTTCTCCAGTTCTCTAGCACTGGCCAAAAGGAACGTGGGCTCCGGGAAAGCGAATGTTGTTACTGTCTTTAGCGGCTACTTATGTTTAGATTTATCTGCTTCCTATGACTCCTATGGTGTTGACGCAAAGGTCGAGTGTTACGTTCCTGAACATGTAAATTTAACTGACAAATACTCAATAAAAATCCTTAAAATCGCTAAAACTAGTTGTCGCTAATTCTTTCTCAGACAAAATTGCTAAACTTAGTAGTCGTTAAAAGTTGCAACCTTGAGAGACCTCTGCATGCTTTACTTAAAAACTACAGACGTCACTCTTCGCAATGGTTGTAACGAGTCATGAAGAACAAAAGGGTAAAGCTTACGCCTAAACTTGACACTTTGGGTCTAATAATGGCATCAATCAATGCCTTTTCATTCTTTTAATCGTTTTCACACATTTTTCCGCTTAGACCTACGGTCAGTTCTTATTGATAACTACTAAAACTAATTGTTACCACAAGTAAAGAGAATGCTGTCGAACTGTAAACCGGTTATTAACGAGGGTGTATTTGACACGGAATAAGGTGTAACTATATTATGTTTGAACTCGTTGACGAGAACGTTTGGCCTTTTCATTTCTGCCATATCTTTAGCGTCTAATTCTTGATTGTAAGATTTGTTAGCCTAATTATCTGCCCTTCCTGTAAAGAGCTCAGCTCAGACACACATATTGTCGCCGACTGACTGAAATGTGAGAAGGCACATGGAAGCAATTATGTGATTTAGGTAGGGAGGATGAGAGGCAGCGAGGCTGGAAAATAAACGAAATCGACGGGGATTGAAACCACATCAAAACTGAGTTGCTGTGAGAATATGCTGCTCTCTCGCTTCCCTCGACAGCAAAAACTACATAGCGAAAAACCAAATTTGCGCAAGCGTTGGTGCCGGAGTTTCGCGCCAACTTCCTTCCCCCGGGATTTTATGCTTCTTTCAGTATGTTGTTTGTGGCTTTTCCAACGTGTTTTCTAGACCTTACCATCACTGCTCCTTGGCAATAGGTAATTGATATGGTGCGTTGCTGAAATAGTTCTTGGTTGGAAGGCCGATACTTGCACACCATTTGCACTCATATGAAACAGTTTACCTTCAGCTACATGATCCACCACGAAACAAAAGTTCGATCTCACTGGTTGTTCTTCATATTCTAAGGTGTCTCCTTCAACACCCCGTTATCCTTTAAACTCCAAATGTATATTTACAGAACTTTTAAAATAATCCTTAAGGCTATCAAAACCAACTTGGACAATGAATTTGAAATAAAAATTATGCAAAACAAGCGACGTTTCGGACCCGCCATGCATGGTTCCATTTTATTTGGAAACTTTATGCTTATGCAAGCTTTCAAGGCCTCCGGGCACTCCAAACTCACTATGCTGCATGTTGAGAGGTAATATTGTTCGTTACATAACTCTTAAAAAGATAAATCTTTAGGCGACTTTAGCACAACTTTCTTAATAAGAAATCTTGTAAAATTTTTACAGGATCTACCTGAAACTTGAACCTTCATCAGGGGAAATAACAAGACGTAACAAGAAAAAAAGACAAGTGACATTAAATTTCGGTTTTGTCTCCAACTCCAAACAGGCTGTTTGCTTTGTTCCAAGCTGTTTGCTCGGAATTGCTATTCTGGACGATCCGGCCAGTGTAAAGCGTCGTGGAAATGATCTGGGGCTTTAGATATCGGGAACAAACTGCCGATTGTGGTAGCTTTGTGATGGTGAAAAAAACGTCACGCTGTGTTTTGCTGCCCAAGAATTATTTTATGCTAAAGGTTTCGGGTTTTCTTTGATGTAAAAGCTTAAATTTATACGAACAACAACTTTGTTGAGCTTTTATTGTTAGCTTACAACACAGAATTATTCGCAGTTTTGATCCTTGGATAATCACTAGAAATCGTCTCAAGTAAAAAGACAGAAAATGACTCAGCAAGTTTATGACAAATCCGCGTGGGTGGATGGATCAAAAATACATCCGCCAAGTAACTCGTTTTCCAATACATGCATTGCAATACCTTAAGTTTTGTTTTAAGTCGATTTAAATTATACAGAAATAATAACAAAAATCGCTAAAAAATAAGAACAATAAGTCTCGGCCAAATTTACTTGCTCTTATAAAAAGCGTGTAGAGTAGCATGTTATTATTATTAAATTCAGAACCTGGAATGTTTTTTAAGCCCAAAGGCGGGGGACGCATAAACGATTTTGCAGTTAACCCTTATCCTGTTGAACTTTTTAAAAAAAACAAAGTCATAAAACCTCAAACAATTACAATCTTCAGAATTTGTTGAAGCAATGGACATTTTCAGAATCTACTTGTCAAGACAAAAAAATGAATGAACACTTTGTAGGTTTTCAAGCAGTGATTTTAAAGTTAGAATGACTGACATTAGAACATTAAAACACACACAACTTAGCCTCTATCAATTGTGCTTTAGTATACAAGAGCAACTTCGAACTGCCTTGCAAGAAAATTATGTTTGATTTTATTGAATTTGAAAGACAGATATCAACTTGAACAGAGGTATATATTGCCTGATAACAAAGGGTACATATAACATTTGTATCACGCGAACGACGGAATTAGTTTATCTTCTTTTGAAACCAGATGCTTACTGGTTATTATAGCCTTATCTGTGATGTTCTGGATCTTTATTCCAGCCACGTCGTCTATTGAGTATCACAGCTCTTTGTTCACTGATATCGAGACAAGGATTCTACTATTTCTCTTTGGATTTCATTCACGGCTGTCAAAACACACAGATTAATTGACAGTGACCCCGGAAAAGCCAGACAGAGCGATCTAAGGGGCCGACCATTTGACATTTGAGGAAGGGGACGGGGGGAGGGGGGGGTGGGTGGGCGGTACGTGGGCGTTTTGGTCTGAGCAAGAGTTTTTTTTCACAAGCGAAATGTTCGGGAAATTTTTTCCGACTAAACATTGTGCAGGACTTTTTTTTTTTTGGCCATACATCCTTCTGTAGGATTTTTTATACTTATTTTTAATTTTTTACTCACTAATGACTAGTGCATTGAATATGTAAAATAGTTGGATTACAGAGAAAAAAGTCAGAGCACATTTTTGTTGGCAAAATAAGGGTACGCGCGTGTTCAGTATTTCACTTCACTAACTGCATTTAGAGGACTGTAATCAATGCATTCATTCCTGTGCAGTTTTAGCAAATTTATTATGGTGATTTATAGAATGTTCCAGTTACAGAAGAATATAATGATATATTGTAAGTTCAAGTATCGGAGTATCATCATTTGGTGACGAAATATGCTGCTGGCCCCAAAATATGTAAAACTGTTTCATTATGGGAAAACATATAAAAATGAATGATTTCTGCAACACTGTTCCTGTTATTGAAGGACTTTATTGAATATAATAAAGCTGATGTTTCAGACAGAGCCAGTGGCAATTCGGTTTGTTTCCAGCCTCATATTGCAGGATCGCAGTTAAGGGGGTGGATGATGTTGAAAATGGGGAGTTAATGTAAGACATACGATATTTGCCTCTCCTCAAAACATATTTGGCACACCCCTGACTAGTCCTCAAATCAGAAAAGTTCTCTATTCCCTTTTTGGGGTCTCTGGCATGAGGAAATATGGTTGCAGTCTCTCTATATACAACATTGCACCATATCCTTGTGCCATAACTGACAATCCACAATAACTCTTACTACGTATTTATGAGAACGAAGCATGTTTTGCTTTATGAAGGGTACTGTACAATTTCCAATGATTCGTCTTTATTGATAATTACTCCAACACTGTACTTATTTTAATATAGACATTTACTGCATAGTCTTCTCCCAAATGGTAGTCTCACAGGTGTCCGCTTTAGCAAGAGATGAATGTATGATATTTCAGGGTGAAAAATTATGTTGGGCCTCAAGCAGGGCACAACACCTTTCAGTGTCCTAGCTAAGAAAACCATGACATAAAAAAGTAAGATTGCCCTTTAGAGCTGGGGATAGTTGGACATCCTGCTCCCGTTACAGGCCAACTATGAATAATTTTGCTTTTGCTGGATTCCCGAATATATTCAACTCCTTTTGAAGGATGAAATAAACCGTAGCATTTTTTTTCGCATGAATAGCGGCACAGGATTTTTTCCTACACTTCTTGTTGCAAGCATTTTTTCCCCCGAACTGAGCTCGCAGGAAATTTTTTTCAAAAACGCCCACCCCTCCTCAAGAGTTAAATGGTCGCCGGGGGGGGGGGGTTACTCCCACATAAAAGCTGTACGGGGACGTGCCGCCACACCGGGTAGGGTTTCCAACCTTCTTATCATAAACAGGGTACGCATTTTGCCCTGCCAGTTATCATAAACAAGTTTGCTCTGTCAATTATCATAAACAGGGTAGCATTTTATAAGGTTTAAGAAATTTTAAAAGCGAACTTGTGTTGTTAATTATCGTTCCGCAGTTGATATTAGCCTGGCCGGTAAGACTGACTTAGGAGACAGATCAATGTCAGGTGTTTTGTTCGACCAGAGGCGTAGTTGTCTAAATAAACATCGTCTTTTCAAAAAATAAAAAACCACTGTTTATACAACAACCATTTCGGTTTGTAAATAAAGGATTACCATGTTACATGTGGCTATCAGCGCCGCGGAATGTGACAGCCGGTTAGAAAGTTCTTTAGAACGCTGTTATGACGGCACTTTACTAAAGTCAGAAGTTAGTTGTTCGACAGGAATGTTAATGGACATAAATAACTATTTGTAGACTTGGTAGCCATGAATATTTGCTTACTAAACAAGTGTACATTTATATCATAAACAGAGTGTCACTTTATTACAATAATCATAAACAGGATATACAAAACTAAAACTCATATCATAAACAGGGTCAGAGTTTTAAAGCTTGGGCGGCACCCCCCTACCCAAACTTTTGTCGAGTATCCCTTCCACCGGGAATGATCGGCCCCTGACCCATAAACTGCTTGAAGGTTTTGACCTTTTTGGGCCACCGAAACTTGCACAATTAAATGGTTTATCGCATGCACAATGCAAAACAAACATAACCTTTAGGTTGGTAGAAAATCGAATACATCAAGACATTTGCACACACATACTCACCGTTGATATGTCGAAATGAGAGAAAATGATCGATTTGACAATGAAAATCACGGGTAGAAACATCGGACATCATGACACCATCATCAGGTCAAAGATCGAGAAGAGAAAGAGAAATGAATTCTCTCAATTTATTTAAAACAAGATTAAAAGATTATCGCCTGAGGTGGAATGAATGCATTGATTACAGTCCTCTAAATGCAGTTAGTGAAGTGAAATACTGAACACGCGCGTACCCTTATTTTGCCAACAAAAATGTGCTCTGACTTTTTTCTCTGTAATCACACTCTAAATCAATTTCAACACTATTTATTATTATTTTTGTTATTCAATTTTACCAGTCTGATCTTTTTTGTCTCAGTTTCGATAAAACTAGAATATACCTGTAGACTGTATATTTGCTCAAAGATGAACTTTCGCGATGGAATGCACGTTTCGATTGTTGAAGTGATTCATTGTTTGAGGTAAAACTAAGGGGCCGAGCAGTAGAAAAGTGATGGGGGGGAGGGGGGGGATGGTCAATTTTCCGTCTGCACGAATTTTTTTTCTGCTCTATTGGGTTTGCAGGATTTTTTCCCCCACACCAATTGCTCTGCAGGAATTTTTTCTCGCGACGTTTTTCCCTTTACCAAAGGAAGAAAAACATCGATTTCTGTGTTTTATTTTGCTCAGATATTTTGGTACTTTGTATCTGTAAATTGTGTGTATGTGAATTTTGAGATACGTAGAAATGAATAACAAAGATTTTGTGTAATACTGCATGCAACATATTTTATACAAAGTAAAGAAGTTATTTCAAGATACAAATTTAGAAGCTTTATATTTTTAAAATGGATACAGCCCCAGTTTCAAAATACGTTTTTGGAGCTACGAATACTGCAGGTTTTAAAAACAGTTTTGTTTTGTCACTGTTAATAATATTATTCACATTTGTTTACCTGTAGCTATATTGTTCTGTTAATTATAGTTATGTAAAAGGCCAGTCAACTAAAATGAGTCAAATGATAGACACAGTGCTATATAATACCTATACTTATACATATATTTTTAATATACCAGCAATAGCTGATGGCTTGTGATTTATGCAATCATTATAATACGAAGTTGTTTTAAATTTAATTTTATATTTACGGACATCTTGAAATGAGTACACGTTTCTAATTTGTAGTAAAAATGTTCCAATCCATCAATTTTCGTGCCACTCCTTATTGATTGAGTAGCATAACAGTATTTTTTAAATTTCAGAATGAACGAATTTTTTTTTGGTCATTGTCACCTGTAGGAATTTTTTTTTACCAAATTTTCTTTGCACGAATTTTTTTTTTGCTTTCT
>JAOBRD020719735.1:0-14350 GCA_027575215.2 Hydrozoanthus sils
ATTAGTCATTGGCATGGAGGCAAGATGAAGCAAGGAAGAACAAACCAACATTTGAGAAGACTTGTGTTCGATATAACTTTGTCGTATTATTTTGATGTTTATGGTTCCGCTTAACTTTGTCGGCTTAACATTGCGGTGCTGTATAGAAACACGATGCGGAATCAAAAGAACTATTGATTGGTGACAGGTAGCATGTACCCAAAATTTTTTAGAGATCCATGCATGCAGTGCCTATAAATGTGACAAACAGTTAATGTTTCAAAAGAAAGCCTTGATTGACTTTAGATATGATATTCGAGTATTTATCGAGAACTCTTGAAACTGTCGTGAGAAGGGTAATGCGTGACCTGTTAAGTCAATGAAAGATTTTGTTTGCGTGACCGATTTGTAACTCAAGAATATTCAATACCTTTTGTTCTGGTTGAAACTAATAAAATGCTAATTAAATGATTTCTTTGTTTTACTTGACAGCATAGCAGCCATGTTGGTGCCTTTGGCAAAAACAATGTTGATGCTTAATTTCTTTTGATTAAGGCACCAGCAAGGCCGCTTCGTCTTTTGTCTTTGGCGTCTCGAGGAAGTGGGTGAATGCAAAAACTTTTTTTTGTTTGAAGTGTTTGGAAGGGGACGGATGGGCGGGCTTGTCAGTTTGTTTTGGAGGCTGGGCGTTTTTCCAAAACGGGTTTAAAGCAGTTTCCAAAGAAGCAAACAAGAAGCAAACAAACAAAAAGTTGCCGGCCGAACGTAAAATAAAATCTTTCAAAGGAAGCACTTAGTTATTTTTGTCTTTTCATCTAATATCGTCTTAGTATATCTACATGCTTTAACAGGTGAAAATATGCTAATGAATATAATTTACAATGTTCGGGAACATGAGGTGAAAGAAAAACCTACTTACTTTTTCTATATAAAAGGTACCAGGAAATCTTTACAAAAAAAACTTTAGTTCTATAAGAAATGCAAAGTGAGCTGGTGTTTAAAAAAATATATTATTTTTTTGTATAACAGTTTGTCTAAACATGCAGTAAAGAAAGCAAACCCTGTTTTACTGAAAAGCCTAATGAAGAACTCAAGATATATTTAAAGATGTTTGTTAAACCAAACGTCGCGCAGTATTATGTTTTAGTCTTTCAAGATGGCATTGTTTGTACAGATTAATGCGACTGTCTTCTTAGTAAAGGGAGACCCGGATAAAGTGTCAGGAAAAATTGTTCATTTTAGGTGTCGTTTAAAAAAATTGGTTACAAACGGAAAAATGGATTGTATGAACGCGCGGGATAAAAAATATATAGTGAGTATCTTATTGAAAAAAATTCTCACTAGGAACCTGGTTGGGAAATAGAATCTAACGCAATGGTAAAAGCTCGCCGTGAGAAAGGAAATGAATAAAGAGTTGGCAAACAGTTAGCAAACATTAATTTTTCAAAGGTTGCGGTATAGCTCGATAAACACCCTCGATTTGAAACTTGTGGAAGGAGCCATTCGAGTTGTATTTCCGTCACCACAATATAAAGAGCTCGCGGGGGCTCTCTATGATAAAACACCTTCAAAACTAACGTCGGAACATTTTAGCGCATCCATTTAGAAACCTTTCATTCCAGAATTAACCGTACTTGAGTTTGTCAGTTGTAATCAGAGAGTCGGAAGAACTTTTCAATTTCCAATGCGTCAAAATAAAACTTAAAAGCTTTCAGAGGAAACAAGAAGTCATTTTGTCTAACGTCTAAGTATATTTACATGCTTTAACAGGTGAAAACTTCCGGAAATATGCCTCATCAAAGAATTCAAGATAAAAAGATGAAAGAGAAACCTATTTGTTGAAAAGAAGGCTATCGTTTTGGCGAACCCTTATCCCGCCTTGCATGAAGAGCAGTAAAGAAACAAAGCGCCTTCCTGAACGTGGTTTTTCAAGCTAGTGCTTCTTCTTTTATAGCAATCATCAAGACACTCACGAAACTGTGACAAACATCCACAATTTAACAACATTTTTTCAGTTCATCGTGAGGCTTCCGTATATAGACTTAAAATGCGTCTATTAATTCCTCATTAAGAGTGGGACTTTTCGAGCTTGTTCTTCTAGATTGCATTTTCAATTCATCATTTAATGATAAAACTTACAATCTTTTCAAACGTGAGTACTGCACAAACTAATGCACTTTGCACAATTGATCTGAAAAATTAAAATCGGCCAGTTGGCTGTAATTGGACACTTGTAATCGGAATATTAAGTTCTTTCAGCTATATCTACCAATCACAACATTGATTCCAGGCAACTTAACAACCCTTCAGAGCTGGGGCATTTTCCAAAATGGAGGAATTTTAAAAAAACTTTAGACATATCTACTGATGCTATCACTTGAAAAAATGCGAACAAAAGCTATTGTTTGTTTTCGGTAATTGTAATTATTTGGATTCATTGGTAACAGAACTTCGTTTTATCCAATTCAGTCTGTAACCACACTCATGGTTATCAAATCGGACTCCCACAGCTTTAGCCTCATCAAATTGCATTGTCTAGTTCTAATAGATGATATCATCAACAAAATGTAACAACAACGGGGTGAATATGAAATAAACTGAACTGAACTGAACATTATGAAATAATCTTTCATCATTTTATGGACATGACCAAGTAAATTTTCTCTAGTTTGAACAAAAACGATATCAGGTTATAAAGCTGGTTTTATTATTTTAACAGACATGCACCGTAAAAAATTAACGTATGATGGTTTGTAAAATTTTAATACATGACTCACCGAGGTGCAGCTCTTAATACTCAATCTATACCACAACACTGGGAGCAGTCTGCGATAGACTAGGATAAAGAAATATTTCTGCAAGCTGAGAGATGATCACAATTTTGTATTTTTGGTATGAGTTTCTTGATTAAGAAGAAGAGCTTTGAGGCCGCATTGTTTCATCTTAGTTTCTTTTTTGTGTGGGATGAAATTTAATTGTCTCTGGCGTTTTGTTGTTTCTAAAACAGCCAAGGATAAAGCTCGTTCGCGTTCTTTTCAAATCGCAAAAAACTTCGTTCTCGCTCTTTTTATTTGTTTCAAACGTGCAATTTTTAATGCTATCCTTTGAAGAGAGTTTGCATACCTAAATTTAGTAAGTTTCCTTACATTATTAATTTTCTGTTAGGATATATAGCCTTTCTAATTTGCTAACATTTGCCAAAGTTGTTTCGTTTATTTACAAAATAACAATTCACGATAAACAAAAAAAATTAAGTCTTCTTTCTCCATTCCATGCTGAAGAGTTTTAATAAAACTATATTTAATGTATATAACTTTGACAGTGTTTTTGAAACTAGGGGACAGTCCATTTTTCATGGGGTAAGGGGGTTGGTGGGAGTTAGGGGGGTCACCCAAAAAATTTGAGGTCTTAAGAGGGATCACAATAAAAAAATTAGGGGAAAGGGGAGGGGACATCTTAAAAATCAGTGGTACTGCTGCAACCAAGTACTTTTACTCATACTTCAGACCAAAAAAATTGAACTCATATATTCATCTTTATAATTACGGATATTTCTTTCAATCTAGTGATAAAATGAGATCATTTTTTTTACTCTGAATTATTCTAAAGCAACACATCCGTTTTCAATATTGATATTGTTCATTATAGTTCCGAATATTGATCAAAATCATCCTACTGTAGCTATATGCAGCCCTATAGCTATTGAAACGTGCACAAAACATGCATTTAGAGCTACCAATACGGCTGCAGAACAGAGCCTGAAGCAGGACAATCACTGCCATCAACTGGTTGGCTGAATTGAAAAACAAAACATTTGCAAGTGGTACAAGCTTCCTAATAAATTTAGTTTGATTTTGTTGCTGTTAGTTGTGCTAGCTAAGTGAGCTATGCAATACATATTAACAGCAACTGATAAACAACTTTAAAATTATCCGAATAATAACTAGTCTCATTCTGTAATTTCTATATCATTTATCATATAATTTCTGTTTTAATATTGTAATATATTAAATCTATTGCAGTTTTAAAAAAATTGAAAACTAGCAGTGATGCCAAACATGAATTACACTTTAAATAATCTCTGAGTGCCGATCCCAATTTTTGTCTACATCTTCGATTTTAGCCTCATCCAAACTTTCATCTCATCTTGATCTTCACTCTTCATCTAGTTCATCTCCATCTTCATCCTCATCCTCATCTTCATCCTCATTTTTATCCTCATCGACACATTCTTTATCTTCATCCACATCCTCGCCTTCATCTTCATCCTTATTTGACTCATCGTCATCCTCGTCTCCATCATCCTTGCCTTTGTAGCTTTCAGGGAAGAGTAAGCAGAAGGCTTGATCCTGGTACTTCTGTTTCAGATTTTTCAAAAATCTACTTACTGCAGTATTGCTGAATTGAGGTGGTTCACCTGAAGCAATGCTGTTACACACTCTGCATCTAATACCCGCAAGCTTGCAATGCCATCGACATTTATGCACTACTCAGGTATCAATATCTTGGGCGGATACACCAAAGACTGTGGCCGGTTATTCTCATTGTCAATTGGGCTCTGAACACAAATGTTGTAAACCCTCATCAAATTCGTCATCAGTCACCTTTTTTTCCTTGTTCTGGATTTGTGGAGGCTCTCTTTCTGTTTTCGTTTCTCTGAGACATATTTGCCTTGAATCCCCTTGAAAAGTACCTTAAACTTCTCTTGCTTTGCTTCGAGGCAATCGATGCTTTCATCCACCTTTACAACCTTATCTTTGATGGACAACATGTTCCTTGTATTAAAGGCATGCTGAAATTTATTTAGTTTTTGAAGAGTAAGCCCCTGAAACAATGCATCATCATGTTTTTTTACATATCCGAGAATACCATTCAGTTTTTTGTACCTGTTTGTGTTGAAACAAATAATGACTTAACACACGTCCATCACTAGGCTTCAGGTTGTATAGTTATATGTGTTTCTGGCCGAAACTACAAACGAACTATGATTGAACACTTCTTTTCCAGAGTTTTGTAAATAGGAATCTTCATGCATGATATAATTACTACAGCAGAAACCTTAGTATGAAGTATTTTTAATATGTTGCATTTTTCCCAACAACTTTCAAGTCTATAAAATATCAAAGAAAAGGCTATAAATAACAAAATAAGTGTTCACTGAAACAGAAACGAGATCAACAGTTCTTGAATGCATGACTATCAAAACAGGTAGTCGTTTTATAGAAATGAATATTTCATTCTTGTTGATTTTTTTTTGGGGGGAGGGGGTCACACAAAAAGCATGAGGTGTCAGAAGGGGGGTCATTCCGAAAAGTAATTTGGGTAGAGGGGGGTCAATCCTAATTTTTTACAAGAGATCCTAATTCCCAAGAGCCCCACCCCATAATAAATGAACGGTCCCTAGCAAGATTGCCTTTTTTAATTGAAAGCATATATTTTCCAGTACATTAAAATTATTTTTGCTTGGGTATTTATTATAAAAGTTAAACTTCTGTTCTTACAGACAGGATCGCTAAACTTTTGCGATCGAATCCAAATTACGAAGTCGCTCTCTCGCCATCACCTAAAACAGGACTTTCTCCTCTTCTTTTCCTGGTTATCTTGGAAAAACTTATCGCACTGAGTGTTTTATACTGTGCTCAGTTTGGCTTTCGCAAATCCCACCCAGGAGAAACTTGTTTCCGTGGTTTGAAGCTCGTGTTATTGTGTTGCTGTGGAGTTGAAACGCAACAACATTTTGTATTTAAATAACAATGGCAACTATTGCTTGTAACGTTGGTGGCGATGTTGATGGTGCTCGGTGGTAAAACTGTAATGGGATTATTGATGATCTTGATAGTGATCGGTGGGAAAAGTGTAATGGGATTATTGATGATCTTGACAGCGATGAAGGTGTGTGTAATATGAATGATAACGATAATACTAATGATGGTGACTGTGGGTGTGACGGAAAAGGTGATATAGCGATATAGATAGCGACGGTGATTGCTAAATACCACCTCTCATAAAACAAAAAAAATATTTCCAAGTTCAAAACAGTGACAACAATCGACAAATTATGACAGAGAGCTATTGCATAAAGGTTCTATATATAATATAGGCTAGAGAGCATATCGAAGTATAACATATTCTTATGACACAGATTCCTTTAAATATTTAAAGGTTAGAGGAAAGATGGACACCTACAATTGATAAACTAAGCTGCTTGATGTCCATTCACAAGAGTCAACATAACGCACTTTATAACAAATCAACAAATCCTTTATGGTGGTCCTTCTTTGATGCACACAGAAATTTTAAGTTTAAAAACTCAACACAGAAAGCGTCTTTTTCATAGTCATTTGAATTGTATTCATTAAGGTGTCAAGAAATACAGGTAAAGTTTATTTCACTTTCAACTTCCGCTGATTGATTCATTCTTAGGTAGGAATATGTACTTGCGTCCTTTGATAACCACAGGCAATAATGTTCAACCGAAAAGATAATACATAATATAAATAGCACTGTCAGTTTAGCCCACAACGAAAATATCAATTAAGGTTTTACTCCTCCAATATTGTTTTCTGAATGGTGTAGAATTCATTATCTTTACAAGTTGCCTGTATCAACTCTTAGCCTTATTATGTTTGACTGACACATGAGATTGGCTTTCAATTTCGAATCACTTTCAAATCTAACGCTTGAACAGGCACAGTCAGAAGGAACAAGCAGCTGCAACAACACAGAACAACTGAACAAGAAAAAGGTTGACTGGCAGCGATGGCCTCTGAAAACAGCTTAAATACCTCGATGACTTCTTCTATACAACCAAACCTTATCAAAGAATCGTTCGCTGTAAACGTTTTCAAGCTCACGCTGGAAAGTGTCATCGTCCTCTTGGGTGTTGTAGGTAATGTGTTGGTCTGTGCAGTGATCGCTAACCGCCCAAACTTGAAAATATCAATTAAAGTTTTATTCCTCCAATATTGTTTTCTGAATGGTGTAGAATTCATTAAATTTACAAGTTGCCTGTATCAACTCTTAGCCTTATTATGTTTGACTGACACACGAGATTGGCTTTCAACAGGCACAGTCAGAGTGAACAACCAGTTGCAATAACATAGAACAACTGAACAGGAAAAAGATCGACTGGCAACGATGGCTTTTGACAACAGCTTAAATAACTCGACGACGTCTTATATACAACCAAACTATATCAAAGAATCGTTCGCTGTAAACGTTTTCAAGCTCACGTTGGAAAGTGTCATCGCCCTTTTGGGTGTTGTAGGTAATGTGTTGGTCTGTGCAGTGATCGCTAACCGCCCCAACATGAAAACACCATTGTATTGCTATATCTTCAGTCGCTCAGTTGCAGATCTCGGTATACTGCTGATAAACTTTCCTATAGCTGTTCTACGAAGCGAAGATCCATTTCTTTGGCCATTCTGAGAAAGATTCTGCCTGTACATTTCCCCAGTCTTTGATATCTTCTTCGGTGCTAGTATTTGGTCCATCACCGTTATCGCAATCGAGCGCTACAGTAACATTGTAAAAAACCCATCGGTTAGAAGAGGTAAGAAGTTTAAAAGACGAGTGGTGTGCGTTCTAACAGTTCTATGGACGGCCTCGTTCCTCTTTGTTGCTGTTCCAGTGTACCTCATTACTAATTATCAACCGCAATACGGTTGCTACATACAATGGCCCTACAAGTGGCAGGGCCAAACGTACAATGTTAGCTTGGTAGTGTTCTGGTATATGTTTCCTTTGGGAATCATATCTTATACATACATTGCCATCTGGAAACGACTTAATAAGAGCAATGAGTTCCTCAGAAGCATGCACGATTACCAAGAAGGAGCCAAACACGAGGAATGCCGTCGATTAAAGAATATTAACAAAGGTCAAAGAATTTTAACACCACTTGTGGTGCTGTTTGCGTTTTCGATGGCTCCTCTCAATATATTTCGCCTTGTGATGACTTTTTATGATCGGTTTTTCTTCTGGCGGTATTACTGGACATCCTTCACTGTGTGCATAATAGGAGTGATAACAAACTCTGCCTCCAACCCATTGATATACACGTTAGTATGTAAAGAGTTCCGGGATGGAATAAAGAGTTTATAAAAGTCCTGTTACTCATCATAATTGTACAACGCACATGCTCATGCGTTGGTTCAGCTCACTGACGATGGAGCAACATAATTTTAAAAGTGTGAAAGCAAAGACCAGACTTCAGTACTTCCCCTTACAATACAAAACAAACAAAAGTAAGAGAAATTTAAAAGAAGCTTCTTTAATTAAGATGAAGGCAATAAAAAGATGACAGACAAAAACAAGAGGCTACATGTAGCCTTAGCTCGGGCCGAATTAGTTAGACACCAAAGACAATACCTTTCTTTTGCATTTTCATCTTTTAAGTTGAACAAAATTACTAAGCTATCTCACAAAACAATTACCAAACCTAGCCCAGGAAAACTTGGTTTTTCGTGCAAAAAATTATTATTTCCCGCACCTACCGTGCAAGTGTTTACTACAAATAAAACCGCAAGACTGACGCAACTTGTGACACGTAACTACTGGTGAATTCGATTTTTAACTCCATTCACTTTGTTGTTGTTACTCACTTTAATCGTTTCCCAACTTTGAGTCATTTACTCCCTAAAAAGAGAGAGAATGACAATGGTGGTATTTAGTGGAGCAAAATTGTTAAACCATTCTGTCAGTGCTAACACATCGAGTTCGTATTTGGAATTAATTATCTCTACTTGGTTTGCCGTATTCATGTTATGGAAATAAAACTTGATCTGCAAAGTTTCTGAAAAGAATAGAGTTACTGATATTGTGGTACTGTTATTTCCAACTGAGTTGTATTTGTTTCACTGAGAATAAATTTTGATGAATTCACTTGATACTTACTGTCTTGATTATTTTAGCACTATTATAGCTTGATAATGAATAGGTAGCTAGGGTAAACATTTTTAAACTAATAGGTTACTATCCATTTGCAATTTACTTCCTGGTAGGCTGGACAGAATTTTTCAAAAAGTCCTCATTTGAGTAGATCATGCAACTATAGCAGCTGGTTTCACCACAATGATATCATCAAAGTCCCTATAAAGCTTTTTTTACAGTTTAGATGCAAAGTAGAATCCTCTAATAATATAAAATTTAAAATAAAGAAAATACAAATTCAATTTTGTTATTACTATGTAAGTATTTACAAAGAAATTTACCACTGGCCTGCACATAGTCAAAAACCATTCGATGGTTATAGTTGATATACATTACTAAGGATGTCGGTGGCGCAGTGGCAGAGCTGTTAACGTGTTCGGCTCGTAATCCTTAGATCGCGAGTTCGAGCCCCGGCCAGACCAATGTGTTGTGTCCTTGAACAGGACACTTTACCCGGCTATGTTTCAGTCGACTCGGCTGTATATTAAAGTGAGTACCAGTTCTGCTGGGAGCTAATCTGCGATATATTAGTGTCCTGTCCAGGGGGAGTCAAAGACTCTCATCCGCTTAACAAGGCATGAATTATTAAATAATTAATAAACAATGACAAATTTTACATTTAATAGTTTGAACAACAACAATATGAAAAGAAATAGAACAGAGGAAAAAAGAAAAAAAAACAAGGAAATGATATATATATAGGTGTATATTTAAATTTTTAAAAATTGGCAGATTCATAATATGATTTTGAAACTACCGATCTTAGTTTTGAGGAAGCCTGTATGAATTCAGGGACATCAAAGTAGTGATCTTCATTTTCAAGAATAGAGAAAAGACGATCCGATAAACATTTTTTTGAAACTCTTTTTAAACATGTCTCTGATTTCACCAAGGATGGAATTCCATAACCTAAAATCAAGTCGCGAGAATGGATTTTATTGTAAATCCAATCTAGAATGTTTAGTGAGGTGATATTTTTATGTTGAAGATTGTGTTGCATATTGATGAATATTGCTGACGTGAGTAATGAGATTACTAAAGTTTTTGGGCGCCCTTTTGTTAAAGAGATTAAATATACATGATGTTCAAGGGTGGGATTTTAGTTTTTACAGAAAGTGGGGTTGCTTTTTGTTGATTACCTTTAAATAAAATTAATCTCATATTTTGTAACCATAAAAGTTTGTTGAAAGTGATTTTGAGCTGTGACCTCAAACTGCTATTCTGCCTGAGTTTTGCTAAAAGACCAATTGATTTACTAACTGTTGTGCTAATATAGTTTAAATGAAAACTCAAAGATAGATTACAGTCCATCAATACTCCTAAATATTTGACGTATTCTTTATTTTCTAATTAAACAAACCTATTTTGAGAACTGTAAAAAATTCGTAAGTCTATCTATCTCAGATATACGTTTTTCTGGTAAGGTCGACAGAAAACAAAGTTGGAGTTTTTAATATTCAGGGTTAGTTTAGTGGCTGATAACCAATTGTATTCTTTTGTAGTTCATTATTCATTGTAGCTTCCAGTTTTTTTTAGATTTTAATGTGCATGTAGCAAGGTTGTGTCGTCAGCAAAGATGAAGAAGTTAAGGACAGTGGAGGCTTTACTTATGCCATTAATAAAAAGGAGAAACACTAAGGGACCAAGGACTGACTTTTGTGGGATCCCGAGGGAATTACCTCTTTCAGACTAAAAATGACCGTCAATCTCAGTTGTTTGCATTCTTCCCGTCAAGTAATATATGAACCAGTTATTTATGCAACTCCTTACACCGAAACAATCAAGCTTTTTAATCAAGGTTGAATAATTCACTGAGTCGAATGCTTTTTGTATATCAATAAAAACAGCACCGAAGAAAAGTTTATTATCCATGTCATTTTGGAAAGAATTAACAATATCCAGCAATCGTAGTCGAATGGCCAGTACGAAAACCGTAGTGTGCATTGTTCAGTAGGTTATTATGTTCAACAAACTTGATCAATCGATTGTACATTAATTTCTCGAAAATTCTGTTGAAGACTGACAAAATGGAAATCAGTCTGTAATTGTTTGGATCAATTTCATCATACGCCCTCAAAAAGGGAGTGAATTTTGACGGTTTTAATTTATCTGGGAAGATTCCATCTCGATGATTTCAAAATAATGATGGGGCAAGAGTAGAGGCCAAATCATTTGTTAGATGGGGTAAGCAATATTTCTAGTTCAACTTCCTCAGAAGTAACAGAAGGAAAGAAGTAAGACTCTTTTACATTGATATCACAAAAATATTCAGTAATTGAAGAGTAGCAGAGAAAAAACGCGCCTTTTTGGACGTGATTGTTCAACTGAGAAAGTGCTTCTTCTTTTGTAACAAACATTGAGTCACTCACAAAACTGTGACAAACGTCCACAACTTAACAGTTACTCAGTTCAACTCGTATTGCTTCCGTATATAGACTAAAAATGTATCATTAAGAGTGGGACTTTTTGGGCTTGTTCTTCTAGATTTCATTTTCAGTTCATCATTTAATTGTAAAAATTCAAATGTGACAAAGTGAATAATTTAATGCACTTTGCACTAATTGAACTGCAAAATTAAAATCGGTCAGAGTAATCGGACACCTGTAGTCGGGCAGTTGCATGAGCCATTTATGTGAAAATTCCTTTCAGCTGAACATTGATTCCAGTCACTATGGCAACTTAACAACCCTTCAAAGCAGGGACATTTTCCAAAATGGAGGAATTTAAAACTCTAGACAATATATCTACTGATATCAAATGAAAAATTGCAAAAATAAAAGCTATTGTAATCAAACTTGTGTCATTACCAAATCGGACTTCTAACTCTAATGGAAGATAACAACCGATGAATGTGAAAAAAATGAACTCAACAAAACATTATGAATAAATCTTTCACCACTTTATGGACAAGACCAAATAGTTTTTCTTTAGTTTTGACAATAACGAAATTGGGATATAAAGCAGGTTTATTAATGGAACAGACAGGCACCCATAAAAATTAATATATGTTTGTTTGTAAAAATTGCAAAATATGTCTCACCGAGGTGCAGCTCTTACTCAATCTATACCGCAACACTGGGAGCACTCTGCGATACACTAGGGTAAAGAAATATTTCTGGAAGCTGAGAGATGATCACGATTTTGTATTTTTTTATGAGTTACTTGATTAAGAAAAAGAAGTTTAACGCCGCAAAGTTTATCTTAGTTTATTTTGTGTGTGACGAATTTAACTGTCTCAGGCGTTTTGTTATTTCTAAAGCAGCCAAGGGTAAAGCCCATTTGCGTCCTTTTCAAATAGCAAAAAAAGCGGTAAATTGAGCTTCGGGTGTTTCATTTGTTTCTCAATTTTTTTTTCAAATGTGTTACATGCAATATTGAATGCTATCCTTTGAATAGAGTTCACATACCTAAATTTATTAAGTTGCCTTATATTATCTATTTTCTGTTAGGATATATAGCCTTTTCAATTTGCCAACATTTGCAATGTTTCGCTTAGTTACAAAATAACAGCTCACGACAAACAAAACAAATTTAAGAAATCCTCTTTCTCCGTTCTTAACACAAGGCTTATTCGCTGCTGAAGAGTTTTAATAAAACTACATTTAATGTATATAACTTTTACAGCATTTTTGGAAACTAGCAAGATAGCTTTTTTTAATTGAAATGATATCTTTTTTAGTGCATTAAAATTTTTTTTGCTTGGATACTAATTCGAAAAACTTCTGTTCTTACAGACAGGATAACTAAATTATTGCGATCGAATCCAAATTACAAAAGGGCTCTCTCGCAATCACCTAAAACAGGACTTTTCTCCTTTTCTTTCCCTGGTTATCGTGGAAAGATTATCGCAACGGAGTGTTTTATATTGTGCTCATTTTGGTTCTCGCAAATCTCATCCAAGAGAAACTTGCATGTTTTCATGGCTTGTATGAAGCTCCTGTTATAATTGTGTTGTTATTGAGTTGACACGCAACATTATTTTGAATTAGTATTAAACTAGCAGGTGAATAGCACTTTTGGCGCGCTCTGGTTGGTTCATCAAACACCAAATATCCTGCGTTAGCATATACCCGACAAGCGAATAGTGTTTTTCGCGCGCTCTGATTGGTTCCTTAAACAGTGAATATCCAGGATGTTCACTGATTGACGTTCGAGAAAAACAACATAGTGTCGCTATTTCCAAAACATGTGAGCAAGCTGAAATTTGCAGCTGTTCCCAATAACACAAAAAATCCACATACAGAGTTTAGTAACAATGTATTTCGAGGAAAATTCTAATAATTTTTTGACTTATGAACAATATTTTTCAAAAGTAAACAAATCACAGTGTACATGTCACCACTGAGTTGCCGGCGCGGCAACACGAAGCTGTTTACAATTTTCATGTGTATCTAAATACAAAAAATACCGACTAGATAATATATGGAAATACAAAAACAGTTCGTCTTATAGAATGATTTTAACAGCAAGGTTGGTTCTTAACAGAAACAGAAGAAATGACCAAGAGCGAACTCAACAAAAGCTTACAAGAGTTTTTCCTCTGCAAGAAAGCGAGGCGGCACAATTTACTATTACAAAAAAAACACGGTATAATCGGAAGTCCACATTTTTAAAAACTCGTAGAACAAGACTTTCAACTGTTTTGTTAAAACCCTGAACAAAAAGGTTGAAATTGCACCAGCAGTTCATGAAAGACCGCTCATGCATTGGAAAGTTGTACGAAGTCGGCGAGCTTGGTGGATGGTCAACGCTCTTCAGCCCAACAACTGCAGCAAACAGCTTGGTCCATGAAATCCCTTTTTCTTGGCCATCGGGGACGGGAGAAGCAGACAGCCATGAAGAAAGAAATATATGCATGTAAAACGACAGACCTTGCTTTGGGAGTGAATGATGGCAATCAAGTTTCCATGTGGTCTCGTTCATGGCGGCACCGGCACGTTCTAAAATTATCTTTTAAACTCGGTTCACCTTCAACTTCAATTCTGGCCCCACAAGCGATAAGTAAACTCTGGTTCTATCTTGATTTTGGCTCTTTGTTTGCCATTTGTCAGAACATACGGAACATATTTTTGCAAATTTCAAACTCTGAACATCTGAAGTTTGAACACAGCAGCAAGCGAAGTTGACTACATGTTGATCCCGTTCTTGGCCTCAGTCTCACGCGTCTTGTAATATGCGCGCGGTAGCTTGGTAAAAACAATTTTTTTTATTTATTCATCTTCTTTTGAAAAAATTAAAAGCTTTATTATTACAAGATAAACAACCGCAACTATGAACGAATTTTCATAGAAAGCAAATAGTAACATATTACTTAATATTACCAAAAACTAGTGTTGTCCTAAACAGGATTATCAAAAAGAACGGGTTGTCCTAAACAGGTTCAGGATTTCAAAACCTCAGAAGCACCCCTTTACCCAAACTAGTCTCAAGTACCCTCTCC
>JAOBRD020719837.1:0-14349 GCA_027575215.2 Hydrozoanthus sils
GGGAAGGGGGGGTTCCAATGGATATTTTTGGGTTCAAAATTTTGTGCGCCAACAGATCGGTCATTTTGTACTTTTTTGAGTAGGATATTTTGATGCCAAATGTTTTTCTTGGATCTAAAACTTCAGGCTTGTGTATTCAGAACCCCCTGTCATGTATGTACTTTGAGTACCCCCAAGGGAGGTAGTCCATTAGGGAGTGTGTGTTTTTGGTGACTCCTCTCCTCCTTAACTATCTAGGGTTTGAAAGTTATGGTAACATTGAGAGTAGCAACACTACAGGAACTATCTGGCACAAAAAAACCATTACCAATATGAAAGACTTAAAACTCCATTACTTCTTACAGAAAAGCTTGGATGTTCCTCCACAAAGAACAACTAGAGGAAATTTAAGGAGAGCTCCAAATTCAAGAAAAAGAATGGTAAACTGTAGAACTAGTTGATATGTAAAACATTTTCCAGGATAATTGTTGAACAATTAGACTTCAGAGAAGTTCTGCTGTACAATAATTTGTTACTTGTGGCAGACCAGTCTTTTTTTTTAATTTGGCCTTTAGTCATGGCAATATTGTATGCATAGAATGTTTCATGAATTATCTGTACTATAAGAACCATTAATTGTTTTCATTGTTACAATTTATATTATTGCTATTATTATTATTATTATTATTATTATTATTATAATATTTGTTGTAATGTTGTTGTTGTTGTTATCTGCATTGAAATTGTGTTAATAATTTGTTCCTTAGATTGCAAATAAAAACAAAGCAAACATATCAACCCGGTAAGTCTTGCATGGTTTCAAAATTATTTAACGTCTTCAAGTTGTTCTTTTGTTAAAACAGTGTCTAAAGTAGTTTAATTGTTTGTGTAACATTGAATAATCATTTAATTTGCAGCCAACATTGAGATAACCTTGATTTTAATTCAACTTTAAAATCCTCTTGAAAAATAACTTAAATTGGTAAGAAAAAAAAGAAAATTGGTGTCAAGACCTTGAAAACATTTGGGTTCAAAGGCAAAGTGGCAGGTTTTATCTTATGCTTTAAAACTAAGCTATTAAATTATTAAAATACTTATAAATTCATTCTTATTTCCAAACAAATAATGTTTTTTTGTCATGGGAAAACCCTACAAGTCCTTGTCATTGGAGAAAATGTATTGAGTCATACTAATACAGTAAACACAAAACAACTATAATATTTATTACAAAGCGTTAACCTCAGTAAGCATACATGTATTTCTTTCTTGATCTTCTATCAAGGGACTACAATAATCTGCAGCTCTTGTCAATAAAGAGTAGGGTAACCCTGGTGATGTTGTGTGTCAGCTGTGATCTGAGGAAACCAGCTCTATCTGAAAAAACTTATAAACAAAATAATGAGCAGCACTGAGATACTGTAATAATCTGTACAATCCTCCTGATGTAATGAAATTACCTGCACTGACCATTTAACCTTGACATGCTATAATTTATTGTCTGTACCAACCCTGATTCCCTTTTCATTTTGCAGCTCTAATGCATCAAATAGCATCTATATTGAAGATGAAGGTTTGTGTTTTTAATGCCTATTGCTAACATTTTTATTGTTGGAAAAACTGTTGTATAATTATTTTGTTTTTAGACTTAAATTTTCTTTTACCTTATTACTCTTTCATAATTACTTACAGGTTCTTTGGCAGTGAATAGTGGTGGGTCACATGCAAATGAAGTGTTAAAAACCAACACAAATATAAGGTATGGCACTATTAGATCTAATGCAACGATTGCCTACTTTGTATTCTTTCTGAAGTTTGAACATGTCATTGATTGTGTCATTTAACTTTTATAAATTTTTCTGTTTTTGTTTTTTTACATGTTTTGGGTACTATGAACACCATGATTGTGGCAGTTCATCACTCAATGTAAGACAGACTTACAAAAAGGGGGTAAAGTTTTGCAAACCATCAAGAAGTAGCAAGAGATTGTCAAATGCTTCCCTAGATGCAGATTCTTCATCCGTAAATGCCAATAAAGAACTTTGTCAGGCTTTGGAAAGCTTTCCTTTTACAACAGTTGACCCTCAAGGTACAAATTTGTTTCAGCCGTTACAATTTCATGACTACAACTGGCTAGTTTTTCTCTCAAGTCAAAAGTAATGTTATTAGGGCTGTTTCTTCATCAGAGAGATAGACTTGAACAGTATTCATGGCCATATATATACTAAAATAATTTAACTTTAATACAGAAGAACAAAACTTTGTTGATGCCAACATGTTTTTCCGGTTACCAGTTTTCTTACCAGTTACAAAAAAAGCTTTTGTTTTGTCCTGTTGACAAAGTTTGTATCCAGTTTCATGTTCCAGTAGTTTAACTTAAAATGTTTTCCTTATTGAGGCCCTTTATATCTTGAGGTCACTCTTTCAAATATTATTATTGATAAATTTTAATATTGTTCCCTTTTTTCAGAAATGCATAAAATGGAGATTTCAACCAGAGAAACCAGTAATGAGAAAGATTTAATTGCATTTGTTGGTGAAAACACAAATCAAGACAAATTGTCCAAGAATCTAGAAATGTAAGTAAAATGACTGATGTATTTGTGTTTTGGTTGCTTTTGTAAGTTATCTTTCTTTTGTAGGTTTTCCAAAATTTTGTATTGTGAACTGGTTTAAGGCATCCAGCTAATTTGTGAGTTTGTCTGCCTAATTATTTTAACAAGTGGAACCTTTCTAAACTTGGATTGAGTTAATAATCATAATGTCACATAGATATTGTGTCACATACACGTGATTTACATGGAAATAGTTGAATATGATTGGTGTTATATTATTATATGTAGAACCTGCTTGACCTTATATTTTTATCGGTCAGGGTTTGTGTGGGTCATGGAAAACCTTGAAAGTCAGGCCTTGGAATTTTGATTTGGGTCATGGAAAGTCATGGAAAATTGGCAGAATTTAGATTGGTAACAACATGTAGAAAAAAAATGTAACCAATCCATATACTTGCACAAAATTACATGCCTTTTTGTGGAATATTCAAGGATTTCGCCACAGAGATAGACTTGTGGAGAAGCAGTTTAGAAAAACTGTGCTAGAGTTAAATCATTTAATTCCTAGATTTGAACTTGGTACTGGAGCTATGTCTCAAAATAAAACCCTTTTCTTCACCTTGTTTAACTTGAACTATGCTAGGAAAAAGGAAAATGAAACTACTTTTGATGTATTGAGGGAAAAATAACTATGCTAGGTCGTGGAAAATTGAGGAAAATCACGGAAAGTCATGGAATTTCAAAAAATCAAAAGAGTACAAACCCTTTAGGGGCTTGCATGGTGGTAAGCTATCTGTGACATATAAACTGTAATGCAAGAATCGTGTACGAAACACCTTAATTTGTCACAGGATCTATAAAGATCTTACACCCAAACTGTAAAAACAGAAAAAATGAAAATGCACAACTGAATACTGTGACATATTAGATATGTCAGAGGAAAGACGTGATTAAAAGATTGGACAAAGCCAGAATTTGCAGTGCCAGACAGTTGTTTCGCCCTTTTTGGGACTCGTCAGTGACACGTAGTGATCTGAATAGATACACTTGAATGAGTTCTAGTTTATCTTTTATGCTCAAACACTGTAACTTAATCCTCACCTCTATCATACCAACTCCAAACGGTACATGTGAACACTTGCGTGCTAACAAGTGCACTGAAGAGAAAGAGGTCAAATTTATCACATCAATCCACTGACTTGTTTAAATAAAACTTTGGTTTGACAAAACAAACCTGTAGAATGCAACTACGGTTTGAAAAGAAATAAACCTGTAAGGCGCCAGAACATGGCCAAACCATGTAATAAGATGTAAATTGAAATAGCATTTCAGACCTTAGAAGACCTTCAGTTCAAAAATATTGAGACATAAACTTTACTAGCTATCTGCCTCCCTATCCTTAGATCCCTGTTTAGATTGCGGCCAGGTTGAGGGATAAATATTTGGGTGACCTTCTTTCCTGCTAAATTCCACTGAGCTTTTCTGTTCTGGGGTCGGTGAAATGAGTACCAGCATACATGGACTGCTTGGAAACAGCACTAACTGTGCAAGGATCAAAATTAACTTTTATAGTAGTCACCAGGCCACCAGAGGCAAAAATTTGGTAGCCTGAGCTAAAGTTTTAGTAGCCACAAATACTTTTAATGTTTAATGCATACTATGACTGCATCTGTAGGTGTAAATCCCCAAAATAATAGCATTTGTTTCCTGATGTTTGCCCAAGAAAACAGATAAGCTTCATTTGTTCATCACATTGTTTATCATCTTATTAGAAACAATAACTCTAAACTGATCAGTCGCAAAGGTTCCACCCAATCTTGTAGTAGCCAGCTGGCTACCAGTTCTAAAACTCTAGTAGCAAACATTCCTTTTTTGGTAGAACTGGGCACCTATAGGTTGGTAAAGTGCCTTTGAGCACATCCATATGGAAAGGCCACTAAATACTGTAGATGGATCACTTTCCTTTAAACAGTCATGTGCTAACACATCCATATGGAAAGAGCACTAGATACTGTAGATTGATCACTTTCCTTTAAACATGTGCTAACACATCCATATGGAAAGAGAACTAGATACTGTAGATGGATCACTTTCCTTTAAACACGTGTTAACACATCCATATGGAAAGAGAACTAGATACTGTAGATGGTTCACTTTCCTTTAAACATGTGCTAACTAAAACTAACAATCGGGGAAATAGTAATTTGCTTATGTTTGTTTTTTTCCTCGCAGTTGCTTAAAATAAATGTCAGTTAATGTACGTTTCGTTTATTTTGACTGCAGGAAAACTAGTAAGAAGGTAACAGAAACTACCCCGTTGCATAAAACATCAATTGGTGTAACAGCTGTTGCTGAAGCAGACTCGTCAGTAAAAAGCCCCTGCCTTGTGTCTAAATCAGATGCCCTGGTTTCGGTAAAGGATACTGTCTACAAATCTACCCAGACAACTTTAACAAGTTCCAACGATGAACAATGCAGTGACGGAAATACAAGAAGTCTCTCCATGTTAGGGAATATACCAAAGATTGGCACTGGAGAATGCAAAGTTTGGAACATAAAAGGAGATTCATTTATAAATGAACTTGAAACTACAAATGCATGCCGAACATGCAAAGACATAGATGAGAAGAATGGCTTGAGTAATGAAGCTGAAGAACCAAATCAAATTGAAATGCTTTGTGGTTTAAATGACGGAAGGATCAATCAAAAAGATCTTGATGATGATACTTGTAACCCAGCTGATGTTAGAAAACTTTCATCCACAACTCTTTCAAATGGCATTTCGTTTGATAAGCCCTGTGAGATGCCTGCAGAGCAAAACTCAGTCTCTAGTGAAGAAATAAAAACTTCAAAAAGCAAAGCTTGGGAAATAGTTGCTTCTACTGACAGAACTCAAGAAGAAAATCACGAGTTAACGAATGTGCTTACAGAAGATGGCATAGCTTCAACAACAGCATTTTGTCAGGAGAAGGGCAGTAACCTCAGTAAAGTGGAAGATCAGTGTGAAGAGATTGATATTCAGTTACAACAATCAATGGGTTCTCACAACACTGTGTGTTTGTACTCCAACTCAACATCTAAGACAAATGAAGAATTGTCGCAGAAGGAAATAAAAAGTCGCAGTAGAGAAAAAGTCATCCTAAGTGTAAATGGAACGTTTAATGTAGACAACCATGGACAAATCATAAGAGAAAGTAAAACGGAAGAGCCTACAAATGTAGAAACTCACACTGATAATTCAGATTTGTGCGAAAGGGTTAAAAAAAGACAACGAAAAAAGACTAGAATTCTGTGTCAAGGAGAGGATCAAGATTGTTCATTTCCTTTGCAAAAATTGTCAGTACGAAGAAAATCGAAAACAAAAGCAACTTCCCAAAGCAACACAAGCGTTTCAGAAGCTAAGTTTGAATCTAAGGCAGTCGACAAAGGCATGAGTAGCAGCAGTTCATCATCCCAGCGGTCAGTTGAGGAAATTATACCTGCAAGTGTTCCATCTCTTGAAGATTCATCAGCTGCAGTTATTGATCCCATGATTCCACATACTGCTGGAAGTCGTCCTCAAGCTATGTCATTAGCCAGTTCGTCACAGTCCACTGAGGACACTTCTGACGCGAGTTTGGTTGAAGCAAGCAAGCTGCCTTACAGTGGTAATTCAGGAGCGGAAAATTGTGGGTCAGAACTAGCGCAGGTTGTAAATAGAGGTGTGAAAGTTGGTACGTCTATATGTTGTGTTATTGAAAAGAAAGAGAAAATGGGAGAGAACTTCAAACACAAGAATTCTGAAAACCCTTTCTCCAGTCAGAATGAAATGGAAAACTTGCAAATGATTGATCAGTCGTGCATGAGTGTAATTAACGACGAAATTTCTTCAGAAAGTAGCACCCACGAAAAAGTTGATGATGACCCAACTCAAGATTCTTTTAGCTCAAGTGGTTCACCAGCATATGGCAGCAAAAGTGAAACAACCACTCCATGTTTATTTGGTGGTGAAAGTACAGGCGATCAAAGAGTTTCAAAAAACTTAAACCCGAGGACCAAGAGAAACAAACGAGGGAGAGAAAGAACTTCAGATTCCTTGTGTAATGCGGAAAAATCATCCCCAGCTCCATCATTTAACAGTTCAGCAGAGAACAGATCGAATGAATTCTGTGAAGACAACAGCACCTGTCAAAGTATTTCTGTGCTTCAAGATCTCGAGAATGTTGTATTAGAAGGAAATGCTGTGATCCAAGAGAAAAGGGAGAAATGTATCGGTGATGGAACAGTGGAAGTGGCTTCTGACAAGGAACCTTCTCCAAAGAGGCTAAAACGCAATCATAAAAGCAGTAAAGAACGTAACCAAGAAAGTGATCCACAACATCGCAAAGAAAGCGAATCTGGAGTAAAGAAAAAGACAACTGAAAACGTCAAATCTTTGAAATCTTTGAAATCTTTAGATCCACTAGCTAATCGTTTTGAAAATTTGAAGAGCCCAAAAATGTTATCAACAAGCAATCAGATCAAATCTCAAAGTACTTCAAGTGATGTAACAGAAAATGATGCTGTTCATGACGGTAAAATAAATTTTTCGTCTCCAGAACCAACAGTAGATGGTGAATTCGAATTTACAAAACCATTTTCCTGCACATTTTGCAGCAAAGATGATGCCTCAAGTCAAGACGACGTTATACCTCCTACACCGCCTGCTAGTAAACACGGTGTAAATTTCACTCCCAAGCTTTCCACAAATAAATTAAGTGGTACAACTGTTCATAGAGGAACTTTTTCTTCCTCTTACACCCCTATACGACAAGCAATGTTTGTAGAACAGGTTCAAACTGGTTTAACTAGTTTGACAAAACGGAAAAGCCATGAGGAAAGCTATCAGGATCAAGTGAAGAAACATGCGTGTGCCATGAAAGAGGAAAATACGTTTAGCAATGTAGCTGATTACAGTATAAGTGAAAAGAATGCTATGCGACATGAAGGCAACATTTTATCAGAACAGGATGAGGTTCTGCAAGATTCACCCACTGATGAGTTACTTTTGAAACAAACGTTTGTGCAAGATGACCATGCTAACCACACTGATTACAAGGAAGATTCACAGAGTTTATGCGGAAGTGTCAACCTTGTATCTGGTGACAATCATTCCTTTGAGGTGTGGGAGGCTGAGGCAGAAGATCCACTCTGCCTTCTTTGTAAGTTCTCAAGTATACATAAATTTATATAGGTTTACGACTACAAGAAACTACCGGCTCACCTAACCATTGTTGAAAAGCCAAAATGACAACTGCGTAATCTTTGTTGGTTATTTGTGGTCTGATTTATTTAGAAAATTTTCTTGTCATATATTTAGTTTATAAAATAAAATTGTTTCGAAACTGCCCCTTTGTCTCCGCCCAAGTCAGGTAATTACTTTAAATAATTCAAGAAAAGTCCCTAAGAGGACCTAATACTCTTCTTTTTCTTCCTACTTCTATCTTTTGTTGCGTTTACTGTTACCGTATTTTTCCGTGTATAAGTCGACCTTTTAACACCAAAAATTCACGTCTAAAAATCGCACTCGTCTTAAACACGGATCAAAACATGAAAGTTTTAAACACCCCTTAAAACTCTATAAAAACGTTTAAAACCAGCATTTAGATGATAAGTACTTGAAGCTAGAAAGAATTCTGTGATCTTTACAGCATACTGTGTAGAAAACAATCAATTATTGTAAAAAATGAAATGACTAATAATTACGTACTTCGCTCACTGTGTAATTTGTGTGATAGTGGGTTTTTTGTATTTCTTTCTCAAAATTTTGTTACAAACTTAGATTTTTTGGTATTTTTATCTTGCAAAATATTGAGATCGACTTACAGACGGGAACTCTAAAACTTGCACTTATTTGGCTGCAAAATGGGGTGTCGACTTATACACGGCAAAATACGGTATAGATCTTAAGCTCAAGGAGGTATACACACTCCTTTTTACATAACCAAAAATTTTTGAAGAGATGTAGATATAAAAACAGCTAGTCTTTCAAAGCGTAAAAAACAATTGCTTTATATGATTTCTTTTTCCACAACTTGACACTTAACAAAACGAACTTTTCAAAATCAAATATTTAAGAACTATCCCCCTCAGGTTCGGTGTCTAGCTCTAGATCTAGCCTCGACACGAACCAGAATATAGGGATAAAATGTACTTCATTTTTTAAAGAAAGGACAAAATTTAATTTTTTTTCTATTTCTAGCACGTGTGCTTCATGTACATTTGAGTTGGGTTTACATTCTTCAGGGTTTTTTTTTCAGAACATAAATGTCGTGGATTTTAAGCAGATTTTGAAAGAAAAATTTTGTCCTAACCATTAAAACCAAAAAGCCAAATCTTGTTGTCCTCTTCGTGTTTTCTGGAATGGTTTTTCGTTTAAAGCAATTATTTCCTCGTCTATAACTAACGGGTAACGCGACGCCATTTTGACTACCGCCTCAAAATCAACTAATAGTCATGGATATTGCGAGATATGGGAGCCAATCAGAGCGCGCGAAAATGGATATTGGTTGCTTTGGTAAATACTAAATATTCATATTGTACTTTTTGCAGCACAAACATCAAGTCAAGAAAGTAGTCAAGTTCTCTCAGGTATGCTTCGTGCTACAAACGAGAAATGTCACAGCTTGTGTCGTTTACCGAGTATTAATCCCCAAATATGTGTTAAAACACTACTAATTGTGTTTCTTTTTTTATTACAGTATCTTGCCACTTGGACTCCACAAGTGTTTCTTCATTTCTCTCTGATACTTCGCTCTCAACGCAGGTAAATGTCCTTAAGAATATCACAACTTGCCCCTATTGCCGTAAAGAGGCTTATCACAAAAGTTGACTACTAGCTTCCCTAAAACTTTGTTTGTTCTATAGTTTTCGGTAGGCTTAGATTTACGATATTACTCTTCAGATTTTTCTTTTAGAAAAATAGCTTAGCATACTTTAAGGCTCAAAATTAACTTTTATTAAAGTAGCTAGCCACCAGAAGCAAGAATTTGGTAGCCCGAGGGCAAGTTTTATTGGCCATAAGTATTTTCTTCGACGTTTAGTCCACACTACGACTACGTCTGTAGCTATGTGCGTCCAAGAAAACAGATACCGTATTTTGCCGTGTATAAGTCGACCTTTTAACACCAAAAAATCGCGTCTAAAAATCGCACTCGTCTTATACACGGATCAAAACATGAATTTTTTTTAACACCCCTTAAAACTCTATAAAAACGTTTAAAACCGCATTTAGATGATAAGTACTTGAAGCAAGAAAGAATTCTGTGATCTTTACAGTATACTGTGTATAAGCAATCAATTATCGTAAAATATGAAATGACTAATAATTACGTACTTCGCTCACTGTATAATTTGTGTTTTTTTTGTATTTCTCAAATTTTTGTTACAAACTTAGATGTTTTGGTATTTTTATCTTGCAAAATATTGAGATCGACTTATACACGGAAACTCTAAAACTTACACCTATTTGACTGCAAAATGGGGGGGGGGGTCAACTTATACATGGTGTCGACTTATACACTACAAAAACGGTTAGCTTCATTTGATCATCATACTGTTTATTGTTTTGTTAGAAACATTAACTCTTAGTTAATCAGTCACAGAGGTTCTACACAATCTTGTAATAGCTAGCTGGCTACAAGTTCTGAAAATTTGGTAGCCGGCGTTCATTTTTTGGTGGCATCGGCCACCTATAGGTGGCAAGTTCGAGCCCTGAATTACTAGTAGTACGTGGTGAGAGCTTTTTATATTTGCTTGCCTGTCTAACTGTTCTCGAGGTCTTTGTTGACGGAACAACTTCTAATTCAACCGAATCTCTTTTTTGTTCCATACAGAAAGTAGATAAACTTAAGGAGTTGGTTTTGGATAAAGAACAAGAGATGAAAGCCCTTGAGAGGTATATTGCCTCTTGTAACGAAGCCAAAGAACAAGTTATGCAACAGATGGAGTTGGAAGAAGCAGAGAGTGAAGAGGATAGTTTTGAGAGTGAAGACGATATGTTTGATGAAGGTAAGTTCCTATGTTGTTGTATCATCGTTACTTCAGCCTATCTGTTCAAAGCATTTCCTTTTGTAGACTTATTAAAGAAAAGATGTTGATACACCTCAGATGAACACAGTAAGTTTAGTAAAATTAATATTTATTAGACGAGCTTTGACAATATATAGGATTCTGACAATAACTTTTTGGATCCACTTTCGGTCGGGTTGAAAAAGCTTTATTTTACAAGGTATACAGTAATAATAACAACAATAATAATAATAATAATAACAATAACAATATTAACAATAACAACAACAACAACAACAATAATAATGATAATAATGAAATAGATATTTTCTGAGGAAGCCCCAGTCACTCTCTGGTGGTTTTCGTGGAGGTCCTCTGCAAGTATATTTACATCAAACTCCAGCTGTATACAGTAGAAAACTTAAAAATTTTTGTGTTAAACGAAATAGAGCTGCAATTGCAATCTTATGAGGTTTTTTTAAATATCTTTTCTGGTTTTCAGGGGAGCTGTTCAGCAACCCATCTCCCACACCCCCTCCACCACTGTCTCCGAGAAGCATCCCCCCACCTCGTCAGTTGCCCTCTCCACTTTTGGCTGTGTCAAAATACCTAAGCGAGGAGGAGTGCTCATCTGATGAGGAGGAGTTTGATTACGACCATGGCTCCGTCAACAGACATAAGAGTCATCAGTCATCGGAGCAAAAAGCAACTCAAGAGTTCCACGAAGAAACACGCAATTCCCATACAACGAGGAAACATGAGGTGGTCCAGCATGAAACTGTCATGACCTCAGCTGTCTTTGATGGAAGTACCTCGAATTCTCAAGATATGTTGTTTGGAAGTAGAGGCAACATGGCTAGTGATTCGATAGACAACCAAGAAACAATCGACACGGGATTTCCCGAGAGTCATAACTGTGATTGTGAAATTACAGAGGTGGAATTGCCACCAGGACCAAAGGATAAACCATCAGATAAAAGGGTTGTGTTGGATTCCAACAAAGATGTCATTGTTGTTGATGACGACTCAAATCCGTCACCATCTCCACGATCAATGTTAGGTAGGAAAAGGCAATTGTTCTTTAATCACACCGTTAGGAAGTCCCCTGTCGTCAATGTTGCCTGGTCAGGTAACCTTCAGCAAAGTCATAGGAGCTCGGGTAGCTCAACACCACAGACAGTACTCTTACCAGCTAGAGGATCCTATTCTAAGGATCCAAGCACGAAAAGAAGGAAAAATTCCTTTTCTCCTTTGGAGTCCCTTAAGAGCCGTTTTAACACAAGAGAAAGTAGGGGATACCCAGAAGAGTTGATTGAAAGCATATCAATAGACTTTCAAGCCGGATTGACTCACAGTGGTTCGTCATCACCACCAGTGAAAACGACGCCAAAGGACAGAAACAAGAATCACGCCACAAGTGACAACACTGTAGAAGTGGCAAAATATAATTTGGTAACGTTTGTTGCCACAAGACTTGGCAGGCAGCATATGGTGAGATATACATTTGAAGTAGCTGTTAAGCAGCAAACCTGTTTTAGTGAGTAGCTACAGATAGCTTATAATTCATCGTTGATTACCAAAATGGATATTTTACGATCAAATACTGCTGTCTCGTTTTATCGGATACACCTAAAAAACACAGGCTATCAGGGCTACCATTAAAAAAATTGAGGCTTTTTTTTTTAAAAAAAAAGCATGAGTTATGGAATTTTGCTTTTGTTGAGGAAATTCCAGACTGTGTTTAATTTTTTTCGACCTAAAGCTAGAGGTGAGTGTTCTAGGATATACCTTGCACTAATTCGATACTGCTGCCAACCTGCTGATAGAATAAACATTACACACTTTTAAAGTTTTTTTAATGTGCAAGATTGTTACCTAATAACTGGATTCAGCAATTATTCCTGGAATAAGTCTAAGTAAGTTTTTCATCAAAAAAATGTCAAGTGTTTTTTTTATGAAAATGAAGATCCATGGAAACAGCACATCCTAGTAAGTTAGGCTTCTAACCTTAGTAACCTCGCCGGAACATGATAACGGGGGCAAGGGTTACCTTGTACTACAGGAGAGGTGAAATAGCTGAACGAAGAAAAGGTACTGATATTAAGGTCACAGAAGCTCGAGGTTTGTTTGAGCTATGTCCACTAACCACTAGCCACATAATTTGATGTACACACTACAGATCATAATCCTGATAACGGTCTACTCTCAGGTGCCAAGTAATCGGGTGGGGGGTGTGACATTTCTTAAAAAATTGATAAACGGGAGGTAGTGAGAAATAGGATCAAGATATGAGAGCAGATTGGGCAAATGCAGCGATTAGATGATGCTTTTAAAACAAGACAACAGAAACCAGCAAAGAAATATTGGTTAAGTTATTGAATTCTTAGCTCTAGATTCTTGGATCCAAACAAAAGCAGTGACGAACACCAAACATGACACTGATCAGTAAAACTTATATCTTGAAACTTCGAACAGTTGATAATCGTATCAGAACTTGAAGAATTGATAATCAGGGGGGAGGGGGGGGGGCTTAATAAGTCCCGGGGGACGGAGAAAAAAATCGAAGAATCAATAAGCATCCTGCGACGTCTATTTGGCACCTGTGAGTACGCGAAGTTCTAGTTTATTGAATAGTTAGAATGTTCAGTTCTTGAGTTCAAGTTGTTAGTTTTTCTTTGCAGAATGATATCAAAACTTTAGCAGAAAACTGTGGTGGAAAACTTGTCAGCCAATTTAGCGAAAACATTTCTCACGTCATTATGAACACAGGTAATAAATATTAGTTTTTCTATGAATCTACGAAACTGTATTAACCCGTATCCTGCTAAAAACGGTTTCAGCAAAATCTAAAAATGTTCTAAATTTAAAACCACTGCTTGAAAACCTACAAAGTGACCATTCATTTTCTTTGTCTTTACAAGTAGATTCTGAAAATGTCCATTGTGATGAACAATAAATTCTAAAGTTTGCAATTTTGTTGAGTACGATTTTTTTTTGAAAATTTAGCAGGGCCCTTGACGTTTACCTATTGTCGTAAAATAGTTTTCTCCTTTCATTGATCAATTGTTCGACAGAGCTGCATTTCCCTTTGATGGGTGTTTGTTTGTTTACTTCTCTTTGTTTGGTGTTTTTTTTGTACGTCTATTTGGCGAGTGTTTGTTTGTCTACTTCCCTTTAGGGTTTGGATATTTGTAAGCTTTCAATTTCTCTTCTGGAAATGTTTGTTTTATCTTAATTTTGTCAAGAAAACTGCAGCCGTAACTTCCAAATCATAAGCATACTCGAAGCTTAAAGGAAGTTATCACCCGGACCCTGTGTAGTCCCTCTGATAGTTTTCTGCTTGATTGAAAGTTTGTTTAATTAAGAACAGAAAATAAGCATTGGATTTCGTTTTCTTTCCCATTGTAGCGACCAAATCTCTTAATTTTTCCCCCATCTAGATGTTTTCGCACGATTCTCAAATATTCATCTTACAGCAGTATAGCTTCGCACCTGACGAGCGTTTAGAAAACATGACTAAATTCTGCCAAGGTTGTAAATTATTTCGAAAGAAATTACATACAACTCCTCCGGCACGAACTTTATCAATACAGAGTTTCCAGCCGTCTAACACTAGTGTTATGTAACACGATACTTCGTTTTGCTAAGAATGACATGTTCTTAATCTGCCAACAACAGAAAAACAGATGTCGCATGTAGAAGCAATACCACTTTAGCCAATCGGTGATAAGGAGTACATTTTGTATATTATAGGTTAGCCATAGTTTTGCAACACACAATTGATTTCTGC